>LPNX010636518.1:139492-171904 GCA_001517045.1 Pseudotsuga menziesii | reverse complement strand
TGAAAGGACTATGCGCCTTGAAGAAAGAGAGAAAGGAAAAGGTGCACAGTTTCACTCAAAGGTTTGCAGCATATCTCAAGAATTTTTCTGAAGCTGACAGGCCCACAGATAAAGTCCTGATTGAATATTATACCTCAGCTCTGGGACCTAAGTTGGCCATGTTTTCCTAGATTAAGGCCAAGGCCACTTTAGCAGAGACCTGTGAGGAGGCAGAGAAAGTAGAGGCTGAAAGGGAAAGTATTGAGGATTATCCAGAACGATCAAGAGAGAAAAGTGTGGGAAGGAAATCCTTATTGTTTACGAAGCCCAAGGAAGAGCAATCACCAGATTTTGAAAGTATGGAAAAAATGATGCAGAAGCTTTCTAATAGAATCATATACTTGGAGAAAGAAAAGGAATCCCAAAAGTTCTACAAGCCCTATTACAAGAAACGAGAGGACAACAATCAATCCCAACCCCCTCCGCACAATTCAACATCTATGAATTTAACGGAGGTCGGAATGGACAATTTTTGCACTTTCCACCAACAACCTCACTCTGAAAAGAATTGTCCTCAATGGATAAACTCAATGACTTTAGTAATGAATCAGCTGTTGGATTCTAAATTAACAGAAGATGGAGATGAAGAAAGAAAGGACAGTAATGCGTCAACAAAAGAATAAGAGGATGAGACCATGGCTCTATGGAATTCTGTCTCACTATTCGACACCGAGGAAGAAAGGAATTGGGAGTACGAGGACGTCATGGAAACAAATGTAACAACCAGAAGCCAAGGGTTGGTGAAAGAAGGCAGTCTCATCCTCCCAAAGATTAAAAGGCTTCAGAAAAATGTTAAAAAATTTCATAATAATTCCTCAACTGATAAAATTCCTGAATTCACCATCACCGGCCAAGATCCTAGACAGAATGATATGCTGACCAAGCACAATGAAGAAAGTATGAATGTTGATAAACCGCTGCCCATCGAACCTCAGATGGATTATGACATCGTGGAAGATATAAAGAAGGTAAGGGTGAATGTCTCATTATTTGAAATGTGTAAGGTGCCGCAACAGAAAGATTTTTTTTTGAAAGTGCTTGAAGCATCAGAGGAAAGGCTACCCACTGAGAATCAACCCAAAGAAGAAGAAGAAATCGATGAAGCAAGCATTGGGGGTAAGTCTAAGAACAAGAATCCACCTTTCCTCCTCACGTGTGAAATTTTTAATCACAACGTACATAATTTCTTGGTAGACTCAGGGGCATCAGTTAACGTCATGCTAATATCAGTCTGTAAAAAGATAAATGGGCAGCCTAAGCCATCCACTTGGAGGGTTGTTCAGTTGGATAGGATGAATGTGAAGGTGATTGGGGAAATGGAGGATGTCCTAGTTTGCCTGTCTTCAAATGATAAGGTGTGTCAAGTTATTGATATCGTGGTGGATGATATACCAGATGCTTATGGGCTTGTTCTGAGCAGAGACTGGTTGGCGAAGCTAAATGGATATTTTGCCTCAGATTGGTCACATCTGTGGCTACCGTATAAAGGAAGCCTGAATCAAATCAAAATTTTGAGGGAGCCCCATATGAAATACAGCGTTACTCAGCTCGAGGAAAAGAACGAATGAGTGGATTCTGTGTTGGGAAATTACTTTATTGAGTTGGAACCGGGAAACTACCAAGCAAAAGAAGCCAGCGACATGTCAGACGCTCAGCCTGATCTCCTTCGATTTTCACAGGCTGGTGAAATCGACTATAAAATAGTAAACTTAGCGGTAGAAGTAGATTCTCATGAAATAGTTAGCGATTTTTGGACATTGTTTTTTGATGGTTCTAAGACGTTAGAAGGGTCGGGGGCCGGCTGTGTCCTGATCGACCCCAAGAAGAATAAACATTTTCTTTCATGCAGATTAGAGTTTGAATGTACAAATAACACAGCTGAGTATGAAGCATTGGTGCAGGGTTTAAGGAAAGCAATCCAATTAAAGGTAAGTAATCTGAATGTTTTTGGAGATTCTGAAATAATTGTAAAACAGATTCAGAATCAAATACATTGTATTTCTCCTCACTTAAAATCTTATCAAAGTGAGGTATGGAACCTACTCAAATGTTTTAATGCATTTAATATTATATCAATTCCAAGACTTAAAAATGCAGCAGCTGACTTGTTGGCCACATCAGCTGCTAGGCTTGTGCATACTAATAATCGATGCTCCATTGAATTTCTTTTTAGGCCCTCAGTCCCTGATATGATTACCAACCTACGAGTGTTCGACGACGATCAACAGATTATAGAATTCTTAACAAATGACGAGGTATTTAAAGGGGCGATTATAAATGATGAAGAACATCAGGCCGAGCTGAAATATGATAATTTTATCCCTAAAGGAGTCAGAACCTTAGAAAGAATGTTCGATTTAAATGAAAAATTTAGAAGACGAGCAAACGTGAATACTCACAGCTCATCTCTACAGTTCGAATTGATAAATTTAGGAACCGAGACAAATCCTAAATATGTGAATATTGGAAAATGTTGTTCACCAGCAGAAAGGGATAAGTTCATCAGTCTTTTTAATCAATATAAAGATTTTTTCGCCTGGACATACGAGGATTTGAAGACGTATGACACCAACATCATGCAGCATGTCATCCCCATCAAATCTGGCGTCAAACCTTATCAGCAAACTTTAAGAAAAATGCATCCAAAATTGGAGCCTCTGATCCAGAGTGAAGTTAAGAAACTATTGGATGCTAGAATCATTTTTAAGGTCAGACACTCTGAATGGGTCTCAAATATTGTACCAGTGAGGAAAAAATCTGGAGAAATCAGGCTGTGTGTGGATTTCAGGAATTTAAACCATGCTTCAGATAAAGATAATTATCATGTTCCACCCATGGAGCAACTACTACAAATGGTCTCAGGTTCTGAACTATTTTCTTTGTTAGACAGATTCTCAGGCTACAATCAAGTATTAGTAGCCGAAGAAGACAGATTGAAGACAACTTTCGGGACCAAATGGGGAACCTTCACTTACTAAAGAATGCCTTTTGGGCTTATAAAAGCTGGAGCTACGTTCCAAAGGGCTATGGACATAGCTTTCTGCGGTTTGATTGGCTGCAGTACAGTAGTATACCTTGACGACATTACGATATTCTCAAAGAAGAGAGAAGAACATGCGTTTCATCTAAAGCAGATTTTTGAACGCTGTCGGAAATATGGTATATCACTCAATCCCAGGAAGTGTGTGTTCGCCGTTACGGAAGGTAAGTTGCTGGGTCACGTAGTTTCAAGGAAGGGAATCTCTATAGATCCGGAAAGGATTAAGGCCATTGAATAGATCCCCTTGCCCCATAGTAAAAAAGGGATGCAATCATTTATGGGAACAATAAACTTCGTACGAAGATTTGTACCAGAATTTGCTCAAATTTTCAAACCTTTGCAGCAAATGGTGAAGCAAAGTGTACAATTCAAGTGGACTGAGATTCAGAAGGACTCATTTAGCAAGATTAAAATTGTTGTTGCACACGTACCCTCCCTAAAAACCCCGGATTTCGATAAAGATTTTATTGCATCTGATGATTCGCTAGCAGCTGTGCTTACTAATAAGGAAGATGGGGGGGATGAATTCCCAATATCTTTCATGAGCACTGGTCTACAAGGGGCCGAATTAAATTACCCGGCTATTGATAAACAAGTGTATGCAGTATTCAAAGCAGTGAAACAATTTAGGCCCTACATATTGAAAAATCGAACTAAGGTGATCGTCCCATACCCAGCTGTGAGGTCCCTTTTTGTACAGAAGGAGTTAGGAAAAAGAAGGGGTATTTGGGTAACAGCTCTTCAAGAGTATGACCTCGAGTTCAAGCCAACTTCTATAGTGAAAGGGAAAGGGTTGTGCAAACTAATGACTAAAAATGGAAATAATGAAGAACATGCCTGGGAAGACGAGGCTGAATTGCATTTGATGGAGGTATGTCCTCTGTTCACAGCCCCTGAATCTTGGTACAGGGATCTCATGCATTACCTTCAGACAGGATTGTTTCCAGAACATTGGAATTCTAAGCAAAGAAGAGCGCTATGTCTTAAATGAGCCTCCTATCAAATTGTTGAAGGAATATTATTGAGAAAAAATTACGACGGAGTGCTTCTTAGATGCTTAGAGAACGAAGATGCGAAGAAGGTAATGACAGATCTGCATGATGGGCCTGCTGGGGGACATTTTTCAGGAGATACTACAGCTCACAAAATTCTCAGAGCCGGTTACTATTGGCCCATGCTTTTCAAAGATGCACATGCCCATGTCAGGAAGTGTGATATTTGTCAAAGGTGTAGTGGAAGACAATCTAGAGAAGCTGGACCACTGAAGCCTGTGATGATCACGGAGACGTTCGAGCAATGGGGGTTGGATATTATTGGGGAGATAAAGTTGAACTCTTCCTTACAACACAAGTATATTCTGACCACAACCGATTACTTCACTCGCTGGGTCGAAGCCATCCCGCTGCGCAAAATAAATGAGGACGCGATCATCAACTTCCTGCAAGACCATATAATGACCAGGTTTGGAGTTCCAGTTTCCTTAGTCTTTGATAATGCTACTTACTTTTCATCGATTAAATTAACCGCTTTTGCTCATGGGAAAGGAATAAAGTTGCATTATTCTGCTAATTACTATCCACAAGGAAATGGCTTGGCTGAATCTACTAACAAAAGTCTGATTAGAATTTTAAAGAAGACTGTGATAGAAAACCAAAGGAGTTGGCACTCAGCACTACCAAACGCCCTTTGGGATGATAGAGCCACCCCCAAGTCTTCGATAACAGTGTCTCCGTATATCCTTATGTATGGAAAAGAATCCATTCTTCCCCCCAATATCATGCTACCCTCTTCCATAATAGCTCAAGAGTCTAGAGGGTCAGATAATGAAGTATTGCAAATGAGGATATATAATCTCTTGAAGGCAGAAGAGTCTCGATCTAAAGCCAGGGAGCGCTTTAAGCAACAACAGGAGGTAATAAAATGATGGTTTGATAAACACAAGGCATGAACAAAAGACTTTGAAGTAGGAGATCTGGTTCTCAAGTGGGACCACCCCCATGACGAGAAAGGTAAACACATGAAATTCCAGCAGTTGTGGGTAGGTCCTTTCTAGATTGCAGCAAAGCTTGGCCCTTCAACTTATAGGTTGCAAGATTTACAAGGGTGGAAAGAGAACTTGCCAGTAAATGGTTTAATTCTCAAACCTTATTTTTCTTGATTTTGTTTGTTCTTCTATTTTGTATATAAATAATCTGGCATGACCTTCGTCTTTGAGTCATGTTTTTTTTTTCAATTTTGTTTTAGTTTAAATTTCTATCAATTTCAATAAAACCTGCGGTTGCATGGGGAACATGAGAATTTCGGACTGATTGAAGTTCTTGGGTATAAGACTGTGTATTGCTATTTATCTAAAAGAACTTCTTCCATTTTAGCAGTTTTCTCGAATAGCTATGTACGCATTGAAGTCCTGCTTAACCCTTGTGAAATAAACCAGAATGAAAGGGTCTGGAATACTATTTTCAGGCTCCATCCATGTCACATTTAAATTTCCTAGGGAGTGACAGCAAAGGGCCCATGGAAAGAAGTAAGGTAAACATCATATTAGATACAAATGATCCCATGCCAAGAAATGAATGCCAAAAGGAAAATAAGAGTCAAAATCTCCTATGAAAGCATTATATATCAAAATAAATGTGGAACCATATAAGTACTAAATCGCCAAAAGTTCCTCTCTGTCTGTGAGCTTAAACTTGAATACACCTCTCACACAAAAGGTCACTTGGGATAGAGGAGCATGAATTAAAATTTAGAAAGAAAGGCATACAGGAGGACTCATATGAAAAGGACAAAAGTCCAAAAGCACGAAAAGTGCTAAAGTGGCATGGGAATGAGGAACAAATGAATATTTATGTTTACCATATGCTACAATCCTGTGGTGTCCAAGCCGGAAATTACTCGAAGACAGAGGTAACAATGAAACTCATCTTTAGGCCTGAAAAGAGTTATCTTGACTTGAAAAGCCCTGGTTTCCACTCTCCCAAATTGGACTGTCATCAATGATTCAAAGTACATATATTTGTCATTTGAGAAATCCAGATAGCTAGAAGAATTCAATAGGTTCGTTTGTTGTTAAAACAGTCTATCACTCAAAGAATATTCATCCAGAGATCTAGGCTCACCCGATAATCGCCAATTGTTGCAGTTGCAACTATTTTCCCCCCAATTTTTTTCAAATTTTGGTCCCCCCCATGATTTTAATGTTGGTTTGAATCGTTTGGATACATGAATTTTTGGGTCATGCTTTAATTTCGGATCATTTTGAAGTTTAACTCTCGTCCTGTTTTCAGAAGTGTCTTATGTTCGTAATGGCTGTGGGTCGCAGTTTTGGCAGTCCGTTTTGTTTTCTGTTGCTAGTCAAAAACGAATCGAACTAGTGGTTTTTTGGAAAACCGTTGTTTCAGAGGTAAAACAGTTTTAAGAGTCGTTCCAAACACTTAGCATTTTTTGATCGGGTGTCAAAGTATGTTTTGATCGGAATCCGTTGTATGTTTTCCTTCCGCCGTTGTGGCTCCCAAAGCATCTAAGTACCCGAAATGTAAGTGCTCAGCCCCCCGATGCGTGTCGGTTCAGTTACGTGTCTGTAACCCTTTTTCTCCCGCCGTTGCGGCTGTGCAAAGCAATTGGCTTCCGATGTTGATGTCTTTCCGATTTCTGATTGGAAGCTTTCCCGCCCACTTTTTAGTTCATAACTTTTTGACTTCGTTAGGTTTTAAGTGGTTTCGGGGTGCCCGTCGCCTATTGGGACCCGCTTATGCGGCTTAAGATAAGTCTACCCGGCCGATGTTTTTGTGTTCCAAGCCACCGATGAGTTCCCTCTTCCCACCGTTTGTGAATTTTTTTAGCCCATGTGTGGACGAGACAGTGGTGACAACACCTGTTAAGATTTCTAGAATTGGAAGGCAGTGCATGGTTTCTTTTGATGATTACTCGTTTATAGACGTAGTTTGTTTTTATTGAACATATAGTCCCAATGAATGATATACATTGTTAAATCGCAGGTGGACTCAAGAGACGTTTCAGACTACCACGGCGCGAAGGTATAGCTGAGCGATAGGTGGCAGAAGGGAGCTGGGCAGTTTTGGAAAAGGTAGAACCGAAACTGACAGGATCGCAAGGGGGGAAAGCGAAGTAGAAGGAAAAACCAATAGCAACAAAGGCGCAAACCGGGAAGGTCTGTCAGTTACTCAGCGGATCATGAGTGCGCAAAGAAAAGATAAAAAATAGGGATATTAAACGTTTGGGGAACCGAAAGGTCGGACGTTTGGGGGCATCCCAAGCGATTAATTGTTTTAGTTTAAATATCTGAAAGTTATAACTTACAGGGACTTTTTTTCCCCTAGAGAAAACTTGTAAACTATCGCTTGTAAGAGGAACTATTTTATTTTACAACGAGAAATTGCAAATTTTACCTGTTGGAGAAAGTGCTATGTGGAATATCTCAATGTGATTAAATGAACGATGTTGAATGGGAACTATTTCGTTTTCGACTGTGTTTCATTAACTGTGAGGATGTTCTAACTTTTCGAACCTATGTTCTTGTTTGAATGTTTTCCAGTACATTATGTGATGCTTTTCCACTATGAGTAATGGGACTTTTTAACTGGTGATGAGATATCTTAACATGTATACTTTCATTCATGTTTATATGTTTTTTTATATGAACAACTATCTGTGATTTTCCATAACACATGGACAGTAACGCATTACTCATGAATTAATACCCAGCTCTCTAGAGATAGCTTAGTTAGTATTTACTTTCTTGAAAATGTGTGTGATTTAGGTGCTTGTGAGTTCTAAGACGAGAGGTAAGAACATGCGCATCACTTTGTGAATACTCCCGGCATTCTTTATCAAATCTGCATTTAGGTAGGCACTTGCATATCATGCTTTAAGTCAAAAATAAAAAATATATACGGTGGACCGGGCCGCACCCGGTAAAGCCTTTATTTTTGTTACTTGAACTACGATAGACGGATCGCAAACTAGACGGATTCCCTACACCAAATAGTCACGGGCTAGTTGGGAATGTTGACTGGGGAGAATCCCTTGCTGTTGTTGCCTGCGAATTTCCAGGCCTCAACACATCCCTCATTGTAAATAGTCCTTGCAGCACCTTCAAAATCATCCGTGTTTGTATAACCAGCCCTACCTCAAGAAGAAATATGTCCAAGTTTAGAAAAATATCCTCGAGTCCATCCACTGTCATTAATGTCGTCTACCTTGTTTACCACCTAGAAGTTGCATTAAATTGTTAAAGAATATTCACAAAATAGTTGCAAAGTTCAATAATTTTATTTAACATCCAACCGTGTAATCAATCAACTTATGGCCTCCAAAATACCATTCAAATTATTACACATGATTACTTAGCTCAAATGAAATTGATGGATAGTTTTGAAGGCTTGGCATATTCATGGTATGCAGAATCTCCCCACATACTTAAATATAAAGAATATAATGTTGAATAAATAATTTACAATGCACACTACTAACTAAGGTTTTGAAAATGGGATAAAAATCTAAGTGGGCTTGACTAGGGGAAAATCTACATGGTTAAGTGCACTTGAGTCGGGTGTTTTGGGATGGATGATGTTCCCAAGAAGTCATGGTTAACATGTGCAAGTCCTAATATTCAATATAAGCACGATGAGCTTCTACCAAACTAATTAAGAAAGAATCAATCTTGTGCGATCTTGAAAAATCTAGAATTGTACCCATTATCTTATCATTTTCTACAATTTCCAAGTTTGCATAAGAAGCAGAATCATGTAGTTTTGCATTGGCATATAGTTCTTGGTTCTCAAGTGTCATGTAGAGCTAGTCAATTATACTTTGAATGGATGAGAATAATAATTGCAACTTATCATTTGGTATAAAAGGTTAACAAATTGTCTTAGCACAAAAACAAAGACATATATAGAGGGAAATTGTAATAAGCAGAATACTTCCTCATACGAGAATCTAGATAAGCAGAAAATATTACGACAAAATGAACATTGAGATCTAAGACACGGCTACAAAAATTTGAAATTGGTATTTATGACAAGAGAAACTAACAACACTCCAGAGTCAATCATTGAGTTTCCAAATCAACTTTGGGTGATAGGAAACATAATATAGTCGATGAAAACATGATCTCAAACTCTTGTTTGTAGCAGATGTACTCTTCTTTTCATATGACAACTAAAAAGGACAAGACATTTTGTTCAAAAAAGGTCTAGTGTGATGATTTGATTCTGTTCTCTATTGTTTTCAAACTAGACACGATTAATTGTATGGACCATTATGACTATATAAGCTCTATATGCATACATATCTTATTTTTACAACTACTTCAAATATAGGTGGTGGAATCATCCTATCTTCCTACATACATGCATCCATGTATACAATTTTGAACCAAATAAAACATTAAACTGACTCTAGGGCCTTTGCGTGGACATTTTATTGTTTTGGACATATTTACAAGAAATAAAGATGTGCAATTATTAGGGTCATGATTCATTCTAATCTCAAGTTTGAAGTAAAGTTAAAACCTCTATTATCCTGATTCAACATGTTTAATTTCTAGCATTAGGAAGACATACAATTTACAAAGAATCATGGGACTCAATGCCACCTCTCTCATGTTTCCTTGTGTTAAAACAAAAAATGTTCACATAATGGTAAGCAACTGAGTGAGTATATTATTTTAAGATAATCCTATATGCGGCTTCTTGGGAAAATTACTGAAGAAGATTGGTGCATTCTACAACGTTCTCCATGAAGTTCTGATTCAAAAATATATGCGGGTTCCATACATATAACAACAATTAGTAATTGTCCTTAATCCTCAATGCAATCTTATAAACTAACGATTTCTAGGAAATTTAATCCTTGGAATTCTTAATTTTAGTCACTAATTTTTGGTCCATGAATGTAATTTATACAATCCCTTTAATGATTTTAAAACATAAATACATTATCTTGTAGATATTTGACAATGGATTTATTGTTGGTTTGAATTGCTATATGTTTAGTTCAATTTGACAGTTTAATTATGCAAGTTGTTCACAATTGTTGTTTCCAACAAACTTTTCTCCAGCAATTAAAACTGGAACAACTCATTGACATGGAAAACATATACATGCATCCATATGCATGGATTCATGTGGAACAATTCTCAATTTTTATTTTTCCTCTGTATCAACGATCATAATAAATTGTTGGAGTGAAAGAGAAAGTTGGAATTCAAAGAATTGATGTAAAACATGACAAACATGAGTGGTGATATGTGTGCAAGCTGTTCATAATTGTTGTTGCCAACAGAGTTTTCTCCAACAATTAAAAGTGGAACAAGCCGTTAACATCACAAACAGATACACACATCCCTCTGCATGGATTCATGTGGAACAATTCTCAATTTTTACTTTTCTATTGTATCAACGATCGTAATAAATTGTTGTCTAGTTAAAGAGAAAGTTGGTATTTGGAGAATTGACATACAACATGACAAGAATTGGTTGTGATATGACATAATTTACTATCCCCTAATATCTAATATAGGTAAAACTCAACAAGCTGTGATAAAAGATGGAAAATCCAAGCTATCAATAAAACCCTAACTGCAATTTATGGAGGGAAGATAAAGAAGCATTGCTAAAGGAAATCACGGCCTCCATGGAAAAATATATGGAAATATTTGGGCAAATTTTGAACATTTTAAGGACTAGAACAGAAGCCCTATGGCTCGTAGAAAGATTGCATAACATCAACAACACCACAGAAGAAGAGCTGGCAGATATGGACAACGTTTATTACAACTTTCCTGTGGTCGCACACAAGCCTGTAACTTTAAAATCCAAATCTCATATCTCTACTATGATTTCAGTTACTATAATAACCATGGTGTTGACTATCATCCTCATTTTTCTTGATCTATGTTTTTTCTGGCTCAAGTACACACATTTACCTGCTTGGTAACATTATTGGCATAATACTATTGACATGAGTATTTCATTTGTAGTTGTTTCTTTTGAGATACAAAATTTTATTGAATTGCTTTAGTATGCTGTTAAATAGGGCATGGTTAAGTGAGAAACAATGTTTGCATATAAACACCTTGCAAATGAGACAATATTAAAAATTGAGGACGCTGCAAAACCTCTTGGATTCAAAGTGCAAAAGTGAAATTAAAAGGTAGAACAATCCTTTCATCCATTCCATCTCAAAATAGAATGAATTCTTCCAGTTTTACTTTACTCACTCATTGGCATCCATGAAAAATTTCAAAGTACTTTAGCCTTAAATGTCAATTTTCTATTATATTAACAACTAAAAGTTATAAAAAAATCACATCACTATATGATAAATCACAAATGATATTAGATAACATTAATATTCCATGACTACGCTTGCCAAAAACAATAAATAAAGCTCACTCATGCATGAAAGATGCTTCCTACAAATGAATAACTCTAGAGTAGATTAAAACTAGTAAAAAAGGGAATGTAAAACTTTGAGTATGCCCTAAAAGAGTAATTAGGGCCAGTTGTAGTGCATGTTCTTCCTCGGGACTAACAACTTGACTTAAAAACCTTACCAAGGAACGTAATGTGCATGACATTACCTTGGGTTCATAACTTTCGATATTTAAATTGGCTTGCAACCTAATTCATTGTTTTGTTAGCTTAGGATAACGTTATCCTATGAATAAATTACTTCACATTAGTTGATGTTGAAGGTTGGAGTAGTATAGACTTTAAGCAGTAAAAACATCAATGTCTGAGAAGTTCCATACATGTTGATACATGTGTTGTAAACATTGAAAAGAGGGATGGTTAGCTTAGCATCTAAGTAAGTCACAAGTTAACTTCCCAGTCATAACTGCAAAACATGTGTACCAAAAAACAATCATGTCCTTAATGAATGCCAACCATTGAAACTAAATAGCTGGGGGTTTAGGTTCTTTTACCTTAGGTAAGGTTGTAGATGTATCTTAAATGGAGTATAAACACAATAATAATAATAAAATACTATGGATTGTTATAAAAGGAACGTTACAATGGATCAGCTCCATTTTTTTGTCAAATCCTCCATTAACATGCCCATCATGTTTTTCATCATCTAGTAATGGTTTATCCTACATCTGTTCCTCCTAGAAGCTAAGTGCTAGGAGACAATGCGGGATTCCTAGTCATCAATCATGCATCGTACAGGCATTGAGACTTGTGCAACATAGCCATCTGTTACAATCAGTTCAACCTTTCTCCTTGCACCACCACACCCAGTGCTGCCTCACCTCGAGTTGCCTCTCTCCCTTGGCATATAAAAATCTTGTTCAACGAACTATTTGATAGAGGAGCAGACCAACAAAAATAGGATAAATACCAAACCATCTTCCTTAAGGTCGAGGAGCTCCATCTCCTCCATAGTTATCCTCCCTAAACTTGGAGCACCACACGTGAGAGGGTTCTGCTCATTAAATTCTGCACAGACTCAATCTAACCTCGACCCTACAAACTGTCCCAATGAAATGACATTACAGTTTCCTGAGGTGGTAGGTTGATGCCCGACGTCCTGGGCATTTAACTCCTGTGCGAACTAAAAAACATGTGTCTCGTCCTCTACCTCGTTTGAAGTGTACTAGGAATTTAACTCCTGTGCGAACTAAAAAACATGTGTCTCATCCTCTACCTCATTCGAAGTGTCCTAGGTAGGTGTCC
Organism: Pseudotsuga menziesii; assembly: GCA_001517045.1. NCBI lineage: Eukaryota > Viridiplantae > Streptophyta > Pinopsida > Pinales > Pinaceae > Pseudotsuga > Pseudotsuga menziesii. Next base: position 159,121 of record LPNX010636518.1, on the reverse strand, counting down.
TTAATGGAAGTTGCTCTGTGAGTTGTCTCGACGTCACCTTAATGTTAACAGTAAGATTAATGTTAACATTAACATTAATATTAATAGTAAAATTAATGTTAATGTTAATGTAAACATAACATTAATATTGATATTAACATTTCAACATTTACATTAATCTTAATTTCAATATTAATGTTAACTTTAATGTTAATATTATTATTAATGTAAACATTAATATTAACATTGTAAAACAATCATAGTCCACTAAATGTAAATTATAATAGCCGTTGCTAACAATAATCAGCCATAGTATAATATAGCCACCTAAAGTCAACAATGACTAAACAATGGTTAACGATGGTTCAAAGTCAGCCTTGGTTATAGCGATTTAAGGATTGAAGTCAACCGTGCCCAAACAATTGTCAACCATGTGGCAATCCAACCTTGTATTGAAGTCAACCATGAATTAAATCCATGGTTGACTTCAATCCTTCGATTAAAGTCAATCCATGATTTCAATGGATTAAATTCAACCTTGGATTGAAGTCAATGGATTAAAGTCAACCTGTCTTAATAGTCAACTTTCCTTAAAATTCAACTATGCATTGAAGTCACCATTAGAATGAAGTCAACCGTAGATTGAAGTGATCCTAGCTTAAACATCAACTATGGATTGAATTCAACCTTGTATTGAAGTCGACCTTTGAATGAATCCAACCCTCGATAGAAGTCAATTATGGATTGAATTCAACCTTTCTTAAAAGTCAACTATGGATTGAAGTCAACCTTGGATTGAAGTCAACCTTGGAGTGAATTCAACTATGGATTTAATTCAACCATGGATTGAAGTCAACTATGGATTGTAGTTGATGAATGGATAAGTGGTAGTTGATTCATTGGATAACTCGTATAGCCAAGGAATGGATAACTAACTGTTAATGGCAGATAACTAGAAGTTATTCATGCATCAATTATTTTGTATATTCTTTTTTTTAATAATTGTTTATTTTGAATTTGTAACTACTGTCCCTAGAATCAATCTAGATAGTACACTTGTCTCATACTAGTGCAATCTAGAAAACATAAGTAAATTTTTAAATACATCCATAAAACAAACGACATCCATGAGGAGGCCCATCAAGTGTCTCTACAAATCTATATAATTGAGGTTTCCATCACATTTCAGCTCGGTTCAACTTTGGTAAAATTTAAAACCTTCTCATTTAAATGTAATTGTACAAATTTTCTTTAATTGTTTGCTAGATCTGAAACTTAATTTGGAATGGTAAATAACTAAAATTTGTTATGCACTTCTTCATTTGGCACCTTGTCACTACTAGAGGTGTCGTGTAACTCTGGGCCAATATGCATTAAAATACGAATACAAGAGGATGGTAATATAAAGAAACAAAATTGATCTTTAAGTCTATGTCCTCTTTAAATGATAAAAAAAATGCAAACCAAAATTAACCCATTTTACAGAATTACTTCTCAACATGTTAGCACTACGCTTAGATTTCTTGTGCAAAGATACAAGTGAAATGTCATAATTATTCTCCAAAATCTTACCTAAAAATGGATGAATAAACCATTTATATCCTAAAATTGGGAACAAAACAAGGTAAATGTCTCTACATAGATAACTACGTTGGAATTAACATAGAAATAAAAAAGATATATGTTACGGAGAGAAACTTCATATGGCTTGGGGTGTACCACAATAGACAACTTTGACACTAGAAATCAATCTTTCCCAATATGCAAGAGAAACCAAACATCTGACACTAAGGGATATCGAATCATATTGTGTTTCGGATGGTTGAAGTAGATCCCTATTGAGCTTTCCAATTCACGCTTGCATTAGCAATTCGCTCTCAATAACATCAAACAAGACAAGCATGCTCTATAATAATTTGTTAGACCTACTCTAGCATATATATTCAACAATGCATAAACAAATAAACACATCCATATATTCAATATTCATATTCAATTGCACATAATTGGACAGGAAAAGATATTTTTATTACTAAAATAAAAGATTACAATAGTGACAACCTCTGTTGGCACGTCTACAAATCGGAGAAACCGAGTCCTCCACCTGGGTCTCCACCACCTCAATCCTCCATCTCTCAATAGAAATATCACAAGCAAAGGTAAGCTTGGGAAGAACACAAAGTGCTCCAAAGGGACAAAGGGATGCAGAGTCAAGTATAAGAAAACTGAGGAAACAATGAACTATAGTTTCTATGCTCTTCAATTCCTCCTCTTCAATGTATCCAAGGGGTTCCTATATAGCACTCCAAAAGGGTAATGGAGGGTCGAATCCGAGCATTCTCAAGGAATTTGGAAGGACAATAGTCAATTTATTCAGACTCCTATGAGGAAAACTCCAAAAACATTTGGACTTATGCACACATCCCGATGTACATGGGTTTGAGGTAAAAAGTAATGTGTACACATGAGTATGGGATTACAAGTCGCGTACATCAATAAACAAGGGTTTTTAAGGGATGAACTTGGAACATAAAAGGATAATATGAGTCCATGGGGTCTAAAGAGTCTGCAGAGGGACAAGGAAGGCCATCAATATGTGATCAACCACGTGTGGTAAGATTAGCTATAATAGATCCCCCCTAATGTGTGAGGTCAGAGGGGTAACATGATGACCGGAATACATTATAAAATCCATCCCATAAGTGGAGTAATGAAGACCCAGGTGGAAGAACCAACCACTCATTAGTACAATACAATGATAAATCTCTGCATATGACTGTAAATACATAGAGCATTCCCAGATACATAAGAGTACAATGGCCATGAATAGGCATGATATACAAAATGTGACATGTGTGGTCATCTCCACATACAATATACAATAGATCGGAATCTCCAAAGTGGATGAAGATGTATAATAGATCAAGATCTCCATAATAGCTGAAGATATCTAGTATACACTGGAATCAAATCATGAGAGCTTAAATCTCATGAACACTGCCATGATCGAGGAGGTAGCATATATGGAATGCCACCAAGTTGAAAGGTATTCTACATGGACTGCTATGAGTACATGTCCTACTATGCAAATAGATGTTTCGAGGTCGAACATAGTAGTCCATCATCTGATTACCGGTCATTGATGTATACCGTTAACAGACATGAGATCACCCACTAATAATTGAAATGGGAATCAAGGTACAGAGTGCAATCTAACAAGTGTGAATAGATGTGTTGAGGTCAAACACTTGGAAGAATCCATCGATCAGGGGACATTGATGTATTCCCAAAACTATCAATGGTGAGAGAACCTACCAATGATGACTATAAGTCTCAAGGCACTCACTGTGACTCTAGTATCCTATTCCAGAATACATGATCTGAAGTCGATGGAATGGAATCTGCTGGAAGGAGGGCATTAAGGCATCCCCCATTAACCAACACGAGGTACTCAGCAATGCTGTATAATGTGGAAGAACAAGATGTGCATGAACCAATAATAGTACCGAGAATGGTCGACATGCAAAGTCAAGATAATTGAGGAATTGCTGACTCACGATTCAACTTCCTTCAAAAAAGAGCATAAAGGTGAATGGTGACTGAAGGTAGGTAGCATGGAATTGATATGAAAATTGGGACATCTTTGTGACAGAGGAAGCATCAACAGAGACTCCATAGGGATTGGAAGCCTAACTAGTCGGTGGAGGTAAACTCAAAGTAATGAGTACAACTCCTGAAGTCAAACTAATAACCCACCCAAAGGATGTGATATACAGTGCTATGTTCAAAGGCGACATGACTCAACTACTACCAAAGATAACGTCTTTTCCTATCCGGATTTTTGGTTTTTTAATTTTTTTTAACCTTTTTAGATATTTTAAAAATATTGAAAAAGAATAAAAGTGTTTTATAGTACAAATATAGGAGGAGCCGAGTGTCAGAGGGACAAGCAAACTAGTTCCAAGCAATGGAACATGCCTATGCTCAATGCAACTATATATGTGCAGGATAACGACACTCGACGGAAGTTATCCTCCTAGAAAAAGGGATGATCAGGATGCAAAATATATGTATAAAGGATCTGCTTGGATAAACATGAGACAAGCTCGGGCTATATGGATGATAACTCAAAGTCAAGGAGCTAGCATAAAGCTTAAGAAGACAATCAAAAATCATGAAAATGTAGATCCAACTTGATATATACAAGGGAGTCCCAGGGAAATGACCAGCATAAAGTTCAAGAGGAGAATGAAGCTCTTGCTCAAAGACATGGCGGGACTAAAAAGGGACTCCCAATCCCTAAAGGAGGCAACTCAACATGGGCACCAGATGAAAAAAAAAGGATCTAACTAGGGCACCCACGTATAGGAAATATCTACCATTCACAGGACACCGGTTCTAATAGCAGTAAGAAAGTTCCGTGACATCATGGAATGGGTTCATACCTAAGGTTAAGATGAAACAGTCATAAGGTCATGCAAAATGCAGGAGGATGTGAAATCCTAACCTATATGCCAGTTTAGACATGATACCTTTAATAGGCATGAATGGGTCAAAGACCTCGGAGAGAGTGTGCAAAAACATGGACCCTACATGACCACAATATTAGTCCAAAACAACTAAAAATAATCAGTAAAGAGTCCAAAATATAGGAAATAAGGAGGTTTGATCATGACAACTGCATTCAAAGGAAACAGTGCAGTGGACGATGGGACATAAAAAGGAAAGTAATATGCAGACCCAACGTTCACGTATCCACTACCACCCCCATGAGAATGAACACCGGTGTTAAGAATGGACGAAGGGAATGAAAATCCTCTGCAAATGGAGTAGAGGATAGAATATGACCACTCCCAAATCTATGAAAAAGGTAAAGGGTTGTGTTCCCCTAGTCTAACACCAGGGTCTACACTACGACCTGGAGCAAGTGATAGGATACTAGTAGTGATATCAAGCATGCCAAACATAAAAGGACCCAAACTCAAGAGAACATAAATATACTCAGGTAACCGTGATCCCAAAAGAAAACTAGCGCACAAAGAGCACACTTCTAAGAAAATATACAGCCAAAATACAAGAAAACCAAGGGGAGGATATGTGAGCTCATGAATGCAGCAAGTATGTCTCACCTAGGAGAGGCTCAAAACTCCCATACACTATAAGCAGAGGTATGTAACCAATTATAGTGGCCCTCAACTTCAAATCGTAAAGTGGCTATGTTGTCTGACCCCTACCTGGCAAAGAAACCTATAGAATAACCTCTTCAAGTACCCCCTATGATACCTAGGTAAGAAAACTAAGGTCAACCCAATATAATCAGTTCTTAGGCAGACAGCCGTGGGCGGGATTGATCGTATCAGCAGGGTATCAAATCTCGAAACTCTTGAAAGAGGCCCCAGATACGAATACAATCATGTAAATATCTCCGGTGCTCACAAAAAGTGACCAAGGGTCATCCCAATCACAATCGCATGCACTTCCTTATGCTTAAATCCCGTGTAAGAGGAGCACCCTGAAAAACACTAATTATACCAAGGATTGCTCTCTCTCTCACCTGGACATACACCTAATTGTTGTGTTTAGTGGTCTTGGAGAATTGAATCACAATGATACATTCCAAGAGCCTAAAGCCTATTCTTGTTGATGCACCCTAGAAAAGAAAAGAGTGTAATTCATTTTATTAAGCGTTGATTTTAGTTGGCTATGATTACTCAAAGGGAAATGGCCATGCAACTAATGAAGTTATGACTCAGCACTGAAGTAAATATGCACACCTAATAAGCAATGTGTAGAATGAAGAACAAGTATGCCACTACATGAGATGCATAAAAATCATTCGTTTCCAAATGCCAATGCAATTCTTCCTATATGAAATCCTAAACACAACTCTCATCCAAGAAATCCAATGCAAGTACCTCCTTAAATCCATATGTGAGATGCAAGTAAGAATGCAACTATTTTTCATTTTCAATATAAAAGAATAAAAATGCAATAAAAGTCACTAAAGCTCTCAATCTCTGTAGCAAGTATAAAACACAAGCCTAGCAAGACACCCAAACTAAAAGACTAATGCACTAATGGAAAAAAAAAAAGAGGAGATAAATGACTAGAACTACTTTCAAAGAAAAATCAATGAAAAAGCAGTCTCTGGTCACAAAAGAAGCAACCAACAGACAACAAGAGAACCGAGGAAGGCCCAACCACACTCACAACCCACCCAACAACTTCCCACAACATCAAACTCAACAAAAAGGGAGAATGTACACGACTGTTCAAAGAGCAGTAGCGTATGTACACGACTGTTAGCCAAAAAACTGCATGTATACGTGGATTTTGGCCAAAAACCTGCATGTATACATGACTTTTGTCCAAAAACCTACATATGTACGCGACTTTTAGCCAAAAACCTGCATATACAAAGAAGAAAGTGGTAAAGAGAAGGCTGAGGGTCAAACCAATATAGGGGAGTGTCAATGGATGAACATACTACTAAATGCAACCCAGAAACAGGGAGAAACAAAGAGAAATTCAAGAAGATCAAGCACATTGTGCCCCCAAACCCCAAAGAAAAACAAGGAACGTCCCCAGTATGGTCGGCAATTCTGTTACAGATAGAAACTTCCTATGGCTTAGGGTGTACCACAACAGACAACTTTGACACTAGAAATCAATCTTTCCCAATATGCAAGAGAAACCAAACATCTAACACTAAGGGATACTGAATCGTACCTTGTTTCAGACGCTTGAATTAGATCCCCATTGAGCTTTCCAATTCATGCTTGCATTAGCAATTCGCTCTCAACTACAGTAAACAAAACAAGCATGATCTACAATAATGCGTTAGACCTACTCCAGCATATATATTCAACAATGCATAAACAATTAAACACATCCATAGATTCAATATTCATATTCAATTGCACATAATTGGACATGAAAATATATTTCTATTAAATAAAACCAGAGATTACAATAGTGAAAACCTATGTCGGCACGTCTATGAATCGGAGAAACCAAGTCCCCCACCTGGACTCCACCACCTCAATCCTCCATCTCTCGATAGCAAGCTCACAAGCAAAGGAAAGCTTGGGAAGAATACAAAGTGCTCCAAAGGGACAAAGGGATGCAAGCTCAAGTATAAGCAAACTGAGGCAACAATGAACTATAGTTTCTTTGCTCTTCAATTCCTCCTCTTCAATGTATCCAAAGGGTTACTTATATAGCACTCCAAAAGGGTAATGGAGGGTCGAAGCCGAGCATTCTCAAGGCATTTGGAAGGCCAAGAGTCAAGTTATTCAGACTCCTATGAGGAAAAATCCAAAAACATTTGGACTTATGCACACATCCTGATGTACACGGGTTTGAGGTCAAAAATCATGTGTACACGCGAGTATGGCATTAAAATTCGTGTACATCAATAAACATGGGTTTTTAAGGGATGAACTTGGAACATCAAAGGATAATATGAGTCCATCGGGTCTAGAGAGTCTGCAGAGGGCCAGGGAAGGCCATTAATATGTGATCAACCACGTGTGGTAAAATCAGCTATAACAATATATACAACCAAATAGAAGCCACCATATAACAAGTGTTGCATGGCAGTTGAGAGGTGTCGAGGTTGGTAGGTTGATTTTTAATATCACTTCATGCGTGACACTTGACAACAATTTTACCACTTTGTTTATGCAATAAGGTAGTATGTTTCCAAACCAAGCATTATATTATGGGCACACGTATTGTTGTTGTAGTTTTGTTGAAACTAATTTGATCATAATTGTTACGTTGATAGGCGTATATTTATTAGAATTTTGGGGTGGAAAACCATCTATGCTTGTTCATCTACGGATGAGAATTAAAGAAGTGTACTGTCCATATTGATTCTATGAGCGTCATCCAAAATTAAACAAGAATGAGACAAGTGTACTGTTTAGATTGATTCTATGGGCATCGTCCAAAATTAATAATTAATAATTTCGAAAAGAATAAAAAATAACTTAATTAACATGTGATAAGTATAGTTAGTGATAGTTGTAAAATTAAAATTAATCTTTGGCTATTTGATTATTAGATACAACTACGAGGTTAACTCCATCGATTATTAGATACAACTATTAGCTTAACTCCGATTATTCTAGAACTATTAGCTTAACTTCAACTCTAATCACAGTTATATTGGATAACTATTAGCTTAACTATTTTTATGATGATATGCATATATATCTTAGAATTTTTGGGTGGACTACTACCTATGTTTTTTCATCTATGGATGAGAATGAGGCAAGTGTATTGTCCATATCGATTCTATGGGCGTCATCGAAAATCAATAATTAATAATTTCAAAAAAATAAAAATAGCTTAATTAGCATGTGATAAGTACAGTTCGTGACAGTTGTAAGAATTAAAATTAATCTTCAGCTATTCAATTATTAGATACAATTACGATCTTAACTCCATCGATTATTAGATACAATTATTAGCTTAACTCCAATGATTCTAGAACTATTAGCTTAACTTAAACTCTAATCACAGTTATATTGGATAACTATTAGCTTAACTATTAAATATTAAGTGTAATATCCAGATTGATTCTATGGGCGTTGTCCAAAATTCATAATTAATAATTTCAATAAAACAAAAAATAGCTTAGTTAACATCTGACAAGTACAATTCGTAATAGTTAGAAAAATTAAACTTCAATTTCAAGTATTCGAACTTCGAACTTCCACTATTTGATTATTAGATACAACTATGAGCTTAACTACATTAATGATACAACTATTAGCTTAAATTCAACTCCAATCATGAATTTTACTTGAACTACAATTGCTGATATATTAACTTTTAAATTAACTATTAGATACAACTATTAACTTAACTCCAATGATTCTACAACTATTAGCTTAACTTCAATTCTAATCACTCTTGTATTGGATAACTATTAGCTTAAGTACTTCAACTCTAATCATGCTTGTATTGGATAACTATTAGCTTAACTTCAACTCTAATCGCTTAAGGATTAGTCAAAGTGCATTTGGCATCTGAAGTCTAGCTAATGTGCAGTGGTGTAAATTCGAACTCCTAATAAACTCCTCCATCTGGCAGTTGGGCATCTAGATAATATACATTTCGCTTAGGTTTTCTATATAAATATTAATTAGGCTTTCTAAGTCTTTTAAAGGAGGTGACGACAAGGAGATAACTATGTGGTCAAAAAGTAATAAGAAACAATTTGATTACAACAATTGTTGTGAAAATCGGGATTGAGTTATTTCTCACTTCCTTTTAAGCTGTGATTTTATAGATCAAACGTTATTTGTATTTGTTAATTGTATACATAGTGATGCCAAAAATCAATTCTTTTTTACTTAGAGGTCTCCTGTGGTTGTAAAAAGGGCACATTTTTTGTAAGGATTGCTTCAGATCTTTGTAAATATCTCAATCTCCATTCCTGAGCTGTAATTTTTTTGAAAAAATCTACTTGAAGTTAGATCTCTGAAGTGAGTTGAAAAAACTCAGATCAATATTTTTTGGCCTGTGTTGAATTGATCTTAGTTTTCTATATACTAATTTTTTTTCTAAGTTTTTGGCTGCAACGCCCTCAATGATTTCATTACGTAATTTTCCTCAGAAAGAGATCTGGCCTATGCGTTGCATCGTGTTCCTCCACACATGAATGACTTCCCTTCTCCTCTCGTTTTGAAACACAATTCCACACATGATCTGGTGCAAGCGATCAACCCCATGTGACTTCCAATTGGTGTTTACCAACACTGCAATTGATTCAATTAATTCATATGAATTCTTTGCAATCAACATATGAATTATCTCGTCCATCACCAAACATCGACCACATCTTTGTTATCACTATGAAATATGGTGTTTACACAGCAATTAGCGATCCAACCATATAGACACTAATGAAATCAACAATCCAATATGATAAGTGTGTGATCCAATCCACAAAATCATGCACACGGCCTCTTTGAGATATGAGGTCTATTTTAGTTTGGTTATGTAAGCAACAAACTCCTCCAAGCAATGCCCATCTAGACGATCTTCTGATTTGGTTTCAATAAACAAAAAAATTTGTTACAACGGTGGCTCAACTGTCAATTTTTTTTGGTTTCTTCCTTTCCTTATATGAGGTTACAATGTTGGGTGCGGATTGGTACTTCTAAATAAAGTTGTGTCACAGATTTGTGGTGTTTAATGAGAAAGGTTCATGTAAGTTTAATCTTGCACAAAAGATAAAAACATGAGTCACATGTTTCCTTACCGTTTTTAGTTGTTTCATGCAACAAAAATCTGATATTAACTTGTTGTATCATCTGCTGTAGGTGAATAACTTTGCAATGCGTTGTGAAGGTAGCTTCTTTGAGGAAAGAAAAATCATTTAATTCGGGTAATCCCCCAATCTCGGCTCGCCACCCATGGCAATGAATTGCAAAAATTTAAACCCCAATGAGCATCTTGTATTTCTTATAGTGACTTCTATAAAGTTTTTCATATGGTGCTTCATGAATCCTTGTCATGTAATTGTATTCCATGAAGTTTAATATTGAGGGTTTTAAGCCCATTCATTTTGATTATGAACTTGTTATGGTCAGAGAATATGATTTATTGTAGTTGTTTGATTGCAGGAATGAGAAGTGCATTTCAATATGGATGTGTTATCAATCCTTCTTTGCATATGTTTTTTTTAGATAAGAACGATTATATTTATAATAAACAATGATGTAACCACTGAGTGTAAATATGCCCTTAGAAAGCGGCAATCAAAATTCAAATTATTGCAACCCATATAGAGTTCAGATTTCTACTACTACTACCCATACAATTCAGAATACTGAGACAAAAAGAGACTAAACTGCTAGAGACACGCTATGCACAACTAAACTAGAGAAACCAAACAATAAAATTCCAGTGAGATCTTGGGCCACTTTCCATGTCCGCCATGATGAGAAGAAGAACCTATAAATGCAGAAGCCTCCAATTTCACCACCTTGAGATCCAGATTTTTAAATTTGATATCCAAATTTACAAGCAATCTAGTCATTGTTTGTTCGGTCTAAGTGATGGAATGGGAAAATTCCTTCTGAAGCTGAACAATGTAACGGTCTACTATTTCCAGGTGGTGCCCTCCCTCTGTCACATGCCCCAATTTTGTAAAATAATGTTATCTTATTTGGATTTTATTCCAAGACATTATGTTAAATTTAATGCTAAGTTGGAACTGATGACTCAGCAGAGTCAAAGATGTGGAATGTAATTTTGAATATTTTAATTTTTAATAAATAAAAGTGGAGACAAAGGCTTGGGAGAGCTATTAAAAAGAGTGTTACTGGTCAAGTTGGTGGAGGGAACTAGGTGGAGAGCAAAAAGACAAGTGGTAGCATCCTCAAACACTTCCTATGTTGCAGGTGGCAACCTCCCTACATTTGGGGTCATGATCCCCCAAGAAAGTGGGATCAGAGTAGGTGGCTCAATTAATGACAACTAACCCAAAAAGACATAGGAAATCTTAATAAAAAGTACCCAATGTAGAGAGCTGAGGCTGCTCATTCCAGGAGAAGAATCATTTAGGTGAATGCACTTCAAGGAATTCATTGGGAAGGGAAATTTTGAGGAAGGCGTTTGAGGGGTAAACTACAGGAAGGTGATCTAGTACAACTTTGTAGCTGAAAGGTCTTACTACAGTATGCAGAGTTGGTATTGAGTCTTAGGACTAGTACTTTGTTGTTTTCTCCAAGCTCGGGTGTCGTGAGAAGTTGTTGTTTGAGCGCTCTCCAAGAGTTCGTAGGGAGGAACGGCCTCCCATTGTTGTTGTCATCCAGCTTTAAAAACAGGTTCCATTATCTTTTAATTTCTGTGTTATAGTTTATATCTGTGTGTGAACAAATAATGAATGATTATATGCTATGCTGTAAATTGTTAAGTTGAAATCTCTTAGTTGTTTCAAGGTTGAATCTATACTTTGATGAAAGATAAATCCTATCTGTGTTTTTCCCCATCTGGAGTAATCCAGATCGTACTCTAGCACAGGTAGTGTGTTTAAATGAATAAAGTATGATAGGAATATGAATGAATAGAATACTTATGTTTTTTTAGAGTATTGAAATGTTTTCTTTCAGTAGGTAGTTGTTTTCTAGAAAGATTATTAATCTGTTTTGTAGAGATGTTATCAAAACTAGACTGTGTATTTCGATTATCAGAAAATAACAAGAATCATGTTATTTACTGACAGTAGTATGTTTAAGTATACAATTCATTATTCTATACAGTATCTACTTCTATTAACTGTACATTTATACTGAATTAGAAGAACTAGTATTACTAGATGAATGTTTATGTTTACTACCCTAGAAGGGGTTTGATTCTAAGTGGTACAACAATAGCCTATAGAAAACATTAACACAACAACATAACTCGTGGTGAGTTGAGGGAGGGTTTTCCAAAACCCTGGGAGATACCATCAACCACCCTAACCATTGTAGAGTAAAAAATCCAATATTTGGACCATGGGGCTTACCCGAAAACGAACCACGAGTCACGACCATTGTTGGTGACTGTCTTATCCTCATTATACAATCTTTACAACGGCGAGCACCTGCAAGCAAAGTAACAAACCACTATTAGTTAATTATACGATTACAAACTACTGTAAAAACAAAGTAAGAACGACGATGAAGTAATTGAACTCAATATATTATTTTTACTTGATAGAAGAGAACGACGAGCAGCCTCAACGAAGCACTGTCACCTATAGGCTGTGCAAGCGAAGACCCAAAAACCTGCAAGGTAAATACCTCACACATTGGCGAGCCACGAGAATAGTAACCAGTAACTGAAGCACACTGTAAGCTACGAGGACAGTGAAAGGGGAACTACACAAACATCAAGTCACGAGCAGTAGTAATCTCCACAAGTCGTAGACTGAGAACCAAGCCAAGGGAAATGGCTTCTAAAACCACTCACCAATGACAAATCTAGCATGGAACCAAAGCACAAGATGACCAGAATGAGGAGGAAGGACGACCGCCATGGAAGACAAGCAAAGCAACCCTAGAGCCAGCGAAAACTACGGAATGGAAATGATAGTGGTTAGGGTTCGACAGTAATTTTATATCTCCCATGCGTGGACAGTAAACGACCACGTAGCAAACAAATCAAACCATGCAAGAGGGTCATGTTCTATAGTGCCTGTGTAAAACAAGAATCCAATTATTTGATCATTGGAGCGTGGAGTAAACCATAATGTTAAACCAATAATTTTCTAACCAAATCATTAATCATGTGCACATTGTCTTATATTAGTATAATGACAAGATTATCAACGTGAGGGTTACGTTGACCTAGTGTTTGGTGACACTTAAATCTTTGTTAAAGCCGATAATCACTCTTGCAAAGACTCATTTCCACTACAATCCTTATGTTATTTTTTTTTTATAATATCCCATTTGCATTTTGAATGGTTGCATTTTTCTCCTCTAAACATTGTTTTATTTATTGATAGAAATCAAATAATTCATGTATTATCATAGATCAATGTGTTAGGTATTCACAATAGTTAAGAGACCAAATGTGTATATGGGAGAGTTCATGCTAGAAATTAAACAACTATAGTTTATACATAGTAAATCTTTTGTAATAACAATATTACAAGTCATAATTTTATAAATGGCATAATGTAATAGTGCAAAGGATTATAAACTCTAGTGTAAAGTACGTTTATAATCACAAACTAATTATAGACTGAATGTCTATTGAACAAATAGATTAGGTATATCTATAAGACTTACATGAACTAATAACTCAATTAGTATCAGAATTTTGAAGTAGTACAAAACTAAAGGTAAGAATATTATTATGAAATTCTGTCACATAGTTAAAACAACAATACTTTGATGAATTTTAGAGTATGACTGAACTTGGTTCTTATTCTCGTTTTACTATGTCTAGTGGATAGTAAAGTAATTATAGAACTAAACATGATAACTAGAATAGGAATGACCCTATTGAATTTAGAAATTACTAGAACCATAGGGTTCGACATGAAAATAAAATATAGGTAACCATGATCGCATGTAGAAAGGCACGATGATTGGTAGTTTGCATAATCAAAGTTATACTGTCCAAAAGACAATAGGTTGTAAGTTATCTTGCATAAGCAAAACGTGGTTCAATGATTACACAGACAAGATAATGTACTATTGCATAAATACTGACAATAACAATCATTATAACATTTACAAATTACATAGACTAAAGTAAAAGTACATTGTACTGAGATTCTAATGCTTAGAGTCGCAAACACACTTTACTGTCATTACTTACTCCCAATCATGTCTACTAGAAAAACTGAAGGAAGCCAATTGGTTTTACCTTACAAGAGCTGTCTAGAGTTTAGTAGCTTATTTACTAAGATTTTAAATTGTAAATTAAATACTGTTGACACTTTAAAGATATTTTATTATATACTCATTTGATCATACTTGTAAACCTGTAAGAATCAGTATTCATATGTGTTAGCACGATTGCTAAGTAAGCTTTGGATTCAAAAGTAGATTCCACCTACTTGACATGAAACAACTAATCAAAAAATTGAAGTAAAATAGAACGCAAGAAGACTTAATTCTTGTTACAAAAATGAGCTGTTAAGTTATTAAATTAGAATTTAGTGAAACTAATTACTTGACTGTTTCTTTTAATGCAAACTGCTAGCTATTAGTAGACCGCAAGTTTTAGCATTTATTATTATCTCAAAATTTTAAATTTTTGTGAAAATTTGGGGTTTTGACATGTGGTATCAGAGCACAAGGTTCAAACACTAGGCCTTGATGAAGCCCAACTGGATTTCATAAAACAGTAAATTAAATTATTATGCTGATGTATTTTATTTTAAATGTTATTCGACAGAGAATTGTTTTTCTGAAGTTTAACAGGCAGGTATGGAAAGGCTGGAAGAGTATGCATAGGAGCAGTCTCCAGCTACTAAAACAGGGAATTTACCAAGAGATCCTATACCAGAGGATTTAACTACCAATTCCTCAGCGTTGTTACAAACTGTAAAAGACTTAAAAACTGAAATGGAGTCTGTAAAGCGAGCGAATGAAAGGATTCTGAGGGCTCAAGAAGAGCTGAATCAAATCCTAATGGAAAAGTTTCAAATTGAGGGTAGGGGTAGAAGGGAAGAATCTGAAGATGTTAGTCATCAAAGAAAATCTAAAAATATGAAGCATACAAAAACAGAAAGTAGTTCGTCGTCTGAAGTGTTTGTTGAACAACAAAATTTCCATACTACTAGTGACAGTAGCGATGATAATCTGTACGCTAAGAAGAGGAAATACAAACCTTATGAGGAAATTTATGGGGAATTCAAAAATATAAAACCACCAAATTTTATTGGAGAGACTAAGAAGGGGGAGGAAGCTGAATCCTGGTTATCTGGGATTAAGAATTACTTCCAAATATATAACTATTCCAACCAGTTAAAGGCTAGGATGGCTATATATAACCTCTCAGGAAAGGCTGACATTTGATGGTAGGACTTGAAGAGAGTTAAGGGTATAAAAGAGAAAGAACTTAACTGGAGTACCTTTAAGAGGTATTTTAAAAAGAAGTTTCTATCTGAGCAGTATTATGAGGAGAGAGCTAAAGAGTTTTATGAACTGAAGTTAGGTTCAATGACAATGAAGGATCTGAACAGCAAGTTCTTAAGTCTACTTAGGTATGTACCCTACCTTGTAGATGAGAAACCAAAAGTACAGTGATTCCTTAGTTGTCTACCATATCATATTAAAGATAGAATTGAATATGATAACCCAAAGACCTTGGAGGAAGCTATGACGAAGGCTAATTTTTGTTTTGAGCAGAATCAGAAGAAAGAAAGCCTAGCCAAATGGAAGGCTAAGAAAAATAATAATCAATTTGAATCTAAGAAGAAGGATTTTGTGCCTAACAATTTTTTTAAGAACAATAAGGACAAAAACTATTCTAATAACAAGAATTTCCAAGGAAACAATACACCTAACAATCAGAACAATTTTAAAGGTAAGGAAACTGCAAATAATCATGGAAACTTTACCAAGAATTTTGAGCATAAAGAGCTTGTCAAGTGCTGGGAATGTAATGGCCCACACTATGCTTCAGTCTGTCCAAATCGGAAGAAGATTGTTAGCAACATTCATACCGTATAGGAGGAGATGATCATTGTGGAACTAGCAAGGAGCATGCCCATAATCAACGCAGCCTTGGAGAACCGACAAGCTGAATACCAAACTTCCATGGTGGAAGTAGAAGGTATGATAAATCAGACCCCTATAACTATTTTAATTGATCCAGGAGCTAGTCTTAGTTATATTGCACCTCAGATAGTGGAAAAATGTAAGTTATATGTCGATAAGTTTGAGAATTCATGGTTAGTTCAGTTAGCCACTGCTGCTTCCGTTATATTGCACCTCAGATAGTGGAAAAATGTAAGTTATATGTTGATAAGCTTGAGAATTCATGGTTAGTTCAGTTAGCCACTGCTGCTAAAAGAAAAGTAACTTGTTTTGTGAAAGAATGTGCTTTACTTATGGATAAATTTGAAACTGTTGTTAAACTTAATGTTTTGCCACTTGGCTCTTATGATTTGCTGATTGGTATGGACTAGTTAGAACAACATAAAGTAATTTTAATCTGTTATGATAAAACTTTCACATGCTTAAACAGTGATGAAAAACCAGTAAGTGTTAAAGGTATTCTTAGAAAAACTACTGTAAGACAGATTTCTGCTTTACAATTGAAAAGAGTTGTTAGAAAAGAATGTAAAGCTTACGCAGTAACAATTACTGATGAGGAAAGTAAAATTAACATAGATAATCTAAAAGTAGAAGACATCCTAGTCTTAAAAGAATATGTTGATGTATTCCCAGAAGAAATTCTAGGATTACCTTCAAAAAGGGAATTGGATTTCACCATTGAGCTCGTACCGAGTGTAGTACCTAGCTCAAAGGCCCCTTATTGAATGAACATATTGGAACTTATTGAGTTAAAATCACAAAAAAGAGTTAATTGATAAAAAGTATATTCGACCAAGTGTGTCTCCCTGGGGGGCACCTGTCATATTCGTCAAGAAGAAGGACAGAACTATGAGACTTTGTATAGATTACCGTCATCTAAACAAGATGACTATTAAAAATTGATATCCGTTGCCCCGTATAGATGATCTGTTTGATCAACTACGTGGAGCCACGGTGTTTTCGAAAATAGATTTAAGGTTTGGATATCATCAAGTGAGGATTAAAGATGAAGACATCTTCAAGACAACCTTTAGAACAAGATATGGTCATTACGAATTTGTCGTAATGCCATTCAGGCTTACTAATGCCCCAGCTGTCTTCATGTGCTTAATGAAAAACATAATGCATAAGTATTTAGATAAGTTTGTGGTCGTGTTTATTGACGACATTCTAATCTATTCAAAAACTGAAGAAGAACATAAAGAACACCTAAAAATTGTTTTGCAAGAGTTGCGAGAAAATCAACTCTTTGCAAAGTTTAGTAAGTGTGATTTCTTTAAGGATAAGATTTAGTATTTAGGTCACATAGTGACCAAGGAAGAAATTTTCGTAGATCCTGAAAAGATATGGGCAATCGAAGATTGGCCGGTTCCTAAGGACGTGATAGATGTTAGATCTTTCATGGGCATTACCAGTTATTACTGGAGGTTCATTGAAGGCTTTTCGAGGATAGAAAATCCGATAACTTCCTTGCAAAAGAAAGGAAAAAAGTTCGACTGAAGTTAGAAATGTGAAGAAAGCTTTAAGAAGTTAAAAACTTTATTAACCAGTGCACCTATTTTAAGAATAGAAGATCCTAATAAAGAATTTGTAGTGTGCACTGATTCCTATAATGATGGCTTAGGCGGTGTTCTGACTCAAGAAGGTCATGTTATTGCCTATGAGTCTATAAAGTTAAAAGTTCATGAAAATAATTATGCAACATATGATCTAGAACTAGCAGCAGTAATCCACTCCTTAAAGATGTGGCAACATCACCTAATTGGTAGAAAATTTGTTTTAATGATTGATAATAAAGGATTGAAGTATCTTTTAGATTAGCCTAATTTAAATGCCAGACAAGCTAGGTGGTTATCTTTCTTAAGCGAGTATGATTTTGAAATCTAACATATAAAAGGTAAAGAAAATAAAGTTGTTGACGCATTAAGTAGGAACGCAAGGCTGAATTTTGCAACGGCAATCAGAACTTGTGTTTCAGACTTAGATGAACTGCTTAAAGAGGGAATAAAACAAGATGAAATTTACCAGAATTTGCAAGCTAAAGCTAAGGAAAACCCAACATAAAACTTAATAAAAGGTTACAGTTTAAATGAAAAAGAATTTTTACTGTATAAAGATAAACTGTATGTACCTAAAGTACCTAAGATCAAGCTGTTAATTCTGGATGAAATTCATAAAACACAATATTCAGGTTATCCAAGTTATCAAAAGACTATAACCATGTTAAAAAAAGAGCATTTTTGGCCAAATATGAAAATTGAAGTAGCTGAATATATTGCAAGGTGTTTAGAATGTCAACAAGTAAAAAATGAACACCAACACCCAGCTGGTTTGCTACAGCCTTTACCCATCCCTAGCTGGAAATGGGAGGTGATTAGTCTAGATTTTATTACTGGGCTACCTAGAAATCAAAATCAGAATGATTCTATTATGGTAGTAGTTGATAATTTAAGCAAAGAAGGTCACTTTATACCTGTTAAAACTACTTATAAAGCTGCCAATATAACCGATATTTTCCTAAAACAGATTTTCTGCTTGCATGGAGTCCCAAAATTCATAATCTCAGATAGAGATCCTAAGTTTACAGGAAACTTTTAGAAGTCCTTGTTTAAAGGGTTAAACACCACATTAAATTTCAGTACTTCTTTCCATCCTCAAACAGATGGACAAACTGAAAGGATAAATCAGGTACTAGAAGATTTATTAAGAATGTATGTGAAACACCAGCCTGGTAAATGGGAGGACTATTTACATCTAGTAGAATTTGCTTATAATAATAATTATCAGACATTAGCTAGATTTAGTCCATTTGAAATTTTATATGGATAGAAATTTAATACTCCTATCTCTTGGAGTAATCCAGTAGATAGATTGGTATTAGGTCCAGAACTGTTGAAAGAAATCGAAGAAATTGTGAAACAAATGCAGGGAAATCATAAAGTGGCACATGATCGACAGAAAAGTCAAGCAGACTTGAAAACAACTCCAAAGGAGTTTCAGGTAGGTGAACATGTGTTCATCAAGGTAAGGCCCAAAAAGAGCTCTCTAAGATTGGGGAGTTGTGCAAAATTGGCACCTTGTTATTGTGGCCCATTTGAAATTTTGTCTAGGATTGGACAAGTAGCTTATCAATTAGAATTACCACCTAACTTAAGAGTACATAATGCTTTTCACATTTATGTTTTAAAGAAATATGTTCATGATGCTACTCACGTTGTTAACTGGAATGTTGTACAGGTGGAACTAGAAGGAGAATTTCTGGTGGAACCAGACTGTATCCTCGAGATGAGGGAAATTACAATTCGGAACTGCACCATTGAATAGGTGAAGGTGCAATGGAAGCACCTTAGTCCTGAAGAAGCCACCT
>LPNX010636518.1:91088-137082 GCA_001517045.1 Pseudotsuga menziesii | reverse complement strand
GCCAAGTTAGGAGTCAGTTACATTCAGTTCTAGCTCTCTACATTCAGTTAAATAATGGTTTAATTAATTGCACACATGTGGGGCATTTTTCTCACCTACTACAGTCAGTTAACCATTATTTAATACTAAATGTAACAGTTGGTTGTGTTTTAGAACTCCGGTTATGATTTAGACAAGGACAGTTAGCTACTGGGTCCTTAACTTCAGTTGATGACTAGTAAAGACAAGTTAGGAGTCAGTTACATTCAGTTAAATAATGGTTTAATTAATTGCACACATGTGGGGCACTTTTCTCACCTACCACAGTTAGTTAACCATTATTTAATACTAAATGTAACAGTTAGTTGTGTTTTAGAACTCCAATTGTGATTTAGACAAGTCTTGGTTACCTACAGTCAAGTAGAGTCATCAATTCGAACTTCCTCATGTGGATTCGAATTGCTTGTGGCTATTAAAGCCATTTTACATCATTGTAATTATTATCTGGATTACTTTTTTGATTAATGAAAGCATTCACAGCTGCAAGCCTTTTGCACTGTTTCATTCTTCAATGGCTGAGTAAATTGTGAGATCTTCTTTGTGAGTTGTGTGTTTGTCTACAGATATATATGCTCAAATTTAACACCTGGGAATTGGAAAGTAAAATGCGAGATGCATATCCAATTCTGTTCCAGGGGACTTCGGAGGATGAAGAATAAATAACATCGAGGACGATCTTATATTCTAAGGGGGTGTGTATGTCACATGCCCCAATTTTGTAAAATAATGTTATCTTACTTGGATTTTATTCCAAGACATTAAGTTAAATTTAATGCTAAGTTGAAACTGATGACTCATTAGAGTCAAAGATGGGGAATGTAATTCTGAATATTTTAATTTTTAATAAATAAAAGTGGAGACAACAGCTTGGGAGAGCTGTTAAAAAGAGTGTTACTAGTCAATTTGGTGGAGGGAACTAGGTGGAGAGAAAAAAGACAAGTGGAAACATCCTCAAACACTTCCTATGTTGCAAGTGGCAACCTCCCTACATTTGGGGGTATGATCCCCCAAGAAAGTGGGATCAGAGCAGGTGGCTCAATTAATGACAACTAACCCAAAAAGACCTAGAAAATCTTAGTAAAAGTACCCAATGTAGAGAGCTGAGGCTGCTTATTCCAGGAGAAGAATCATTCAAGTGAATGCACTTCAGGGAATTCATTGGGAAGGGAAATTTTGAGGAAGGTGTTTGAGGGGTAAACTACAGGAAGGTGATCTAGTACAGCTTTGCAGTTGAAAGGTCTTACTACAGTATGCAGAGTTGGTATTGAGTCTCAGGACTAGTACTTTGTTGTTTGCTCCACCTAGTTCCAGCCAAGGAGACCAGAACAAGCTCGAGGGTCCTAAGAAGTCACTGTTTGAGCGCTCTCCAGGAGTTGGTAGGGAGGAACGACCTCCTATTGCTGTTGTCATCCAGCTTTAAAAACAGGTTCCATTATCTTTGAATTTTTGTGTTATAGTTTATATCTGTGAGTGAACAAACAATGAATGATTATATGTTATGCTGTAAATTGTTAAGTTGAAATCTCTTAGTTGTTTCAAGGCTGAATCTGTACTTTGATGAAAGATAAATCCTACTTGTGTGTTTCCTCGTCTGGAGTAATCTAGATCGTACTCTAGCACAGGTAGTGTGTTTAAATGAATGAAGTATGATAGGAATATGAATGAATATAATACTTATGTTTTTTTAGAGTATTGAAATATTTTCTTTCAGTAGGTAGTTGTTTTCTAGAAAGATTATTAATCTATTTTCTAGAGATGTTATCAGAACTAGACTGTGTATTTCGATTATCAGAAAAGAACAAGAATCATGTTATTTACTGACAGTAGTATGTTTAAGTATACAATTCATTCTTCTACACAGTATCTACTTCTATAAACATTACATTTATACTGAATTAGAAGAACTAGTATTACTAGATGAATGTTTATGTTTATCATTTATGTTAAGAAAAGATGTAAAAATAATACTGTTAGTTTATCTCTTTTCCATTAATACTAACTAATTTACCTGCAACTATCTGAACTCAAATTAAGAACTGGATAAATATTTCAGTATAATTTTATTAGTATTAATAACTAGAGGACAGTAGTAACCTATGCTTAAGTTATTATTAGTAAGGAAATGTCCTTATACACTTACAGACAGTATAAATGTAAAGAGTATGGACGGGTAGGGGAGTTTTTAATTTCTTTCAGTAAGCTTACATAAATAAAAGTTTATTAAATAAATACAATTATTATAGACTGTTCTCAGTCTTATTTAATATATATAAATACCAACATAAACTTAAGAGGATACATTATTAATAGATAATAATATTATTAATATAGATAATGATATTATTAAGATTAAACAGTGATGTTTATAAAATTAATAATTCTTAAAAACAAACTGAAGAAAACTGTATGATAGTAATCGAATTAACAAAGTAACACTACAAAAATTAATACTTTATAAAAGTTAAATAGGATAAACCCCAGCTCATATTCTCAGCGTAATTAATTTTTATTTTTATATACTGTAGTAACCTAGGTTAAACATAAGTTAGTTCTTTTAAAAACTATTTAAAGAACCAACTAAAAATATTATGCACAGAAATGAAACACATTACTGATCAACTTATACAAAATGCGTTTATGAAGAAACTGTGCCCTTTTTTTTACTAACAGCATACATCTATAGAAATAAATGTCAGGGTTAAAACCCTTAAAATTATTACATTTACAAGTATCAAAATATTAAAAACCAAATTTACATAAATTATGTAACCATTAATAACCAATTTAATATAATTACTCACAATCCTTTGAAGGACAAGTAATAATCTACTCACATTCCTTGAAGGACAGATGGAAAAACTATATAATTATTATAACAAGAATAATTTATATCAACATGAGGGTTTTTACAAATCAAACCCTAATCTATATTTCCAATCAAAAAAGCAAGAATTAAGTTACGGTTGTAAGTATCAACCTTAAGTTTTTATTTATAAACTTTTACAGAGTACGCAAACAGATTATAAACTTCATTACATTCAAGAAGGGTGAAACCCTAACTTTTTACACAGAGTGTAATGTAAAATTGTGTTAAACCAAACAAGTCTACTGACAACACTGTCATTACAAAAATTACAAACTTTAACCCGACCGTAAAGCCAAAACTTCACTAATTATAGTGCTCAGATAAACCGAGACTACCCTAGCAAGGGTTTGATTCTAAGTGGTACAACAATAGTTTGTAGAAAAAATTAACACAACAACATAACTTGTGGCGAGTCGAGGGAGGGTTTTCCAAAACCCTGGGTGATACCATTGACCACCCTAACCATTGTAGAGTGAAAAATCCAACATTTGGACCACGGGGCTTACCCGAAAATGAACCACGAGTCACGACCATTGTTGGTGACTGTCTTATCCTCATTATACAAGCTTTACAGTGGTGAGCACCTGCAAGCAAAATAACAAACCACTGTTAGTTAATTATACCATTACAAACTACTGTAACAACACAGTAAGAATGACAATGAAGTAATTGAACTCAATGTATTATTTTTACTTAACAGAAGAAAACAACGAGCAGCCTCAATGAAGCACTATCGCCTATAGGCTGTGCAAGCGAATATCCAATAGCCTTCAAGGTAAATACCTCACACATTGGCAAGCCACGAGAATAGTAACCAGTAACTAAAGCACACTGTAATCTACAAGGATAGCAAAAGGAGAACTACACAAACAACAAGTCACGAGCAGTAATAATCTCTACAAGTCGTAGACCGAGAACCAAGCCAAGGGAAATGTCTTCTAAAACCATGCACCAATGACAAACGCAACATGGAACCAAAGCACAAGATGACCAGAACGAGGAGGAAGGGCATTCGCCATGGAATACAAGAAAAGCAACCCTAGAGCCAACAAAAACTGTGGAATGGAAATGATAGTGGTTAGGGTTCGGTAGTAATTTTATATCTCCCATGCGTGGACAGGAAACGACCACATAGAAAACAAATCAAACCATGCAAGAGGGTCATTTTCTATAGTGCCTGCGTAAAACAAGAATCCAATTATTTGATCATTGGAGCATGGAGTAAACCATAATGTTAAACCAATAATTCGCTATCCAAATCATTAATCATTTGCACATTGTCTTATGTTATTATAATGACAAGATTATCAACATGAGGGTTACGTTGACCTAGTGTTTGGTGACACTTAAACCTTCGTTAAAGCCAATAATCACTCTTGCAAAGACTCATTTCCACTACAATCCTTATGTTATTATTTTTTTATAATATCCCATTTGCATTTTGAATGGTTGCATTTTTCTCCTCTAAACATTGTTTTATTTATTGATAGAAATCAAATAATAGATGTATGATCATAGATCAATGTGTTAGGTATTCACAATAGTTAAGAGACCAAATGTGTATATGGGAGAGTTCATGCTAGAAATTAAACAACTATAGTTTATACATAGTAAATTTTTTGTAATAACAATATTACAAGTCATAATGTTATAAATGGCATAATGTAATAGTGCAAAGGATTATAAACTCTAGTGTAAAGTACTTTTATAATCACAAACTAATTATAGATTGAATGTCTATTGAACAAGTAGATTAGGTATATCTATAAGACTTACATGAACTAATAACTCAGTTAGTATCAGAATTTTGAAGTAGTACAAAACTGAAGGTAAGAATATTATTATGAAATTCTGTCGCATAGTTCAAACGACAATACTTTGATGAATTTTAGAGTATGACTCAATTTGGTTCTTATTCTCGTTTTACTATGTCTAGTGGATAGTAAAGTAATTATAGAACTAAACATGATAACTAGAATAGGAATGACCCTATTGAATCCATAAATTACTAGAACCATAGGGTTCGGCATGAAAATAAAATATAGGTAACCATGATCGCATGTAGAAAGGCACGATGATTGGTAGTTTGCATAATCAAAGTTATAATGTCCAAAAGACAACAGGCTGCAAGTTATCTTGCAGAAGAAAAACGTGGTTCAATGATTACATAGACAAGATAATGTACTATTGCATAAATATTGACAATAACAATCATTATAACATTTACAAATTACATAGACTAAAGTAAAAGTACATTGTAACTGAGATTTTAATGCTTAGAGTTGCAAACACACTTTACTTTCATTACTTACTCCCAATCATGTCTACTAGAAAAACTGAAGGAAGCTAATTGGTTTTACCTTACAAGAGCTGTCTAGAGTTTAGTAGCTTATTTACTAAGCTTTTAAATTGCAAATAAAATACTGCTGACACTTTAAAGATCTTTTATTATATACTCATTCGATCATACCTGTAAACCTGTAAGAATCAATATTCATCTGCGTTAGCACAATTGCTAAGTAAGCCCTGGATTCAAAAGTAGATTCCACCTACTTGACATGAAAAGACTAATCAGAAAACTGAAGTAAAATAGCACGAAAGAAGACTTAATTCTTGTTACAAAAACGAACTGTTAAGTTATTAAATTATAATTTAGTGAAACTAATTACTTGACTGTTTCTTTTAATGCAAACCGCTAGCTGTTAGTAGACTGCAAGTTTTAGCATTTATTGTTATCTCAAAATTTTAAATTTTTGTGAGAATTTGGGGTTTTGACACCCTCAATATCCAACCAGTGCATAAAGTGATTCATCCATTTAATTTTCTTCTCAATGTCCCTTATATCTGCCACGAAGGATTGGACTGGAGATGAAGACGTCATAGATTCGAAAGATGTTTCCATTATGGTGAAGACGACCTGTACTCCAACAATCTAAGTAATGTTTCTTCTTTTGTATCTGCAATCAAACCAGTAATGGAGGTTGCAGACATTGCCACAACCCTGTTTTATAACAAAACCATCCTTTGTAATCATTGTACCCAAAATCATAGGACAATCTGCCACAAGATCACATGTTGGGGATGGGAGATGATGCAAGCGAAGTCTATTGGCATTGTCAGACGGGACTCAAAGCAGGTACCGTATGTTTGATATAAATCCATGAAGCGAGCTGCATGCGTGAACCTAGACACCATCAACTAAAGATGAGATACACCATGAGTTGAGGAACGCAGAGCAAGGCTCCATGTGGGGGGCTTGGAGTAAGCCAAAAGGCCATAAGCCATGGTCCTATGGGATTTGACAATAAGTTCTAGAATCACTTATCACTAGAAATTCTATGCAAGGGTAGACGCAATATTCGTAGCCTAATCCACTTTACAGTTTAGTTTCCTTAGGACATGAAAATAATCAATTTTTCAAAAAGGGTTGGCGAGGCTCTGAATTTTTCTGATCAGCTATTGGATCTACAATTGAGAGGGGAGTGAATTGACAGATAGATTTTGGATGATTAATCTTGAGTCTTCAACCACTGTAATTTCCTCGAGACCTTGATTTAGGGCTTGATGAAGGCCTTGCCACAGAGACAGGGCTTCAACAACATTGTTTGTTTGATGGCCTAGTCCCCAAGAGTAAATCGTTTCTTGATTTCTGTCTGGGGTGATGAGAGCCCCTTCCCCCCTGCCTCCCCTGGGTTTCCTTTGGACACACCATCAAAGAAAATGATATCTCTATGTAGATTGATCATCCACCTATCAAGCTCTGAATCTTCTATTCTTAGTTCCCATGAGCACATTTTTTTCTATACATTTAGGACTGCTCTTGGTAAATCAGGTGCAAGACTGTAGAGCCAAGATTCTTTAGAGGGGGATAGAGGGCGGATAGAGGGGTCACTCCATAGGAATTTGAGGCAGTATCCTATTAAGCCCATGATTTTAGTGACAAAATACTTCATAGAGGAGGCTTTCCCTTTGAAGATGCGGGAGTTCCTTTCCAACCAAAGTTTCCTTAATATAAAATTTGTAAGAGTCATCCAACCAGATTTGATCAAAACATTCTTTAAGCTAGTGAACGGAGACAAGGAAACCCAATTAATTAGCAGAGAATTAATATTTTCAGGGAGGAGGATTGAACTAGCCCTTCCAGGGAGGGTTAGATTCCAAACATCTTTAGCAAACGGCTAGGAGAGTAACAAATGCTCAGTAGATTCTTCATTGATGAGATAGAACGGACATCTAGTGGGACCTTCCCACCCTTTCTTTTTTAGATTATCTCCAGTCAAGATCCTATCATGGGCCAGGGTCCAGATAAAAAAATTCTACTTTGGGAATACTTTTCACGTTCTAGTTGCTTTTCCAAATAGATGGGTTGTCAAGGACATGCAAATTTCTAATAATATTATATCCAACAGAAATAGTGTAAACCCTCGTTCTTTTACCCCACCCTCTAGTATCCCTGGATTTCCTTGAGATCAGTGACTTCCCTTGGAGATTGGATAGTAGAGATTATTTTTCCTCAACAAGATGAGGAGGACAATTAATGTGCCACCCTTTCCAAGTTTTTGAAATGTTTGTATTCCATTCTGAAATGTCCCAAAGAGTGATAATATTTTGATTGCACAGATATTCTTTAATTTGATCAGTGTCGGGACATTGGTCAAGAGAAGGATCTCCCATGATCGAGTCCTCCCATATTTTGATATAATTTCCATTCCATGGAATCCAAGTAATATTGGGAGAAAAGAAGTCATGAGACTTCAAGCATATGGAAAAAATAGGTGACCCTTTACTTACCATAGGAGGATTGTCAAGACATCTCAAACGGTTCCTAGAGAAGTATTTTTTCCATAGAGCCATCTTACACCAGGACATGATTCATGTGACTATATTCCAGAGAAATTTGGATCCAAGAGCTAGATTTTGTGCCCAAACGTCTTTGGTTTGAAGTGCGCCTTCCAACAGAGGCTTTGAGACTTTCCCCCAACTTAGCAACGGAAGTTTTTTTCCATTCTCCTTTTCGCATTTCCAGAGAAATTTCCTTAGCAGAGCTTCAATGAGAGCGATAACCCATTTTGGGGCCAAGAGGATGGAGCATTCGTAAATGGGAATGCTGGAGAGAACCACTTTGATTAACACTAATTTCCCTGCTGGATTTAACCAGGATGAACCCTAGGTGTTGATCCTAGTTTTAATTTTGTCGATAATTAGGAACCAGTCGGAAGATTTCAAGGTAGACTTAAGAATGGGAACTCCTAAATATTTAAAAGAATCCCACTGGGTCTTCCCCTCTATTCTCAGGATTCTAGTGATATCAGACATCTCTCTGGGGTTGCAGTTCGATCCGTAAATTTGACTTTTCTTATAGGTGATCTGGCTCCCCAAGGCTTCTTGATAAAGGTCAAGTTCTTTTTTGAAATTCCTTGTTGATTGAATGCTTGCTCATCCAAGGAGAATTGTGTCCTATACTAATTGGGAATGATTAACATCCTTGACCCCTCGAGCAATATAGATCCCTATAATATCATTGTGAAGTTGACTTTGATCGAGCTGAAAGATGAGCACTGAAGCTTGGATGGAATAGACAAGAGGAGAGAGAGGAATTCCTTGCCGAAGACCCCTAGAGGCTTGGAAGAATCCAGCTGCTCACCCATTAACAAGGGGGGTGATCCAAGGACCTCTAATACAAGATAAGATCCAGTTAATAAAGAGCGGATCGAAGCCAAAGCGGTACAAAACCTGAAATAAGCACTCGTGTCTTACTCTATCAAAAGCACTAGCTAAATCCAGCTTGATGATCATACCTTTTTCTCGATGCTGGTGGCTGGAATGAATAGATTCTTGGATAAGAATGATGTTGTTAGGGATGTGCCTTCATTTTATAAAACCACCTTGATTCTCTGGGATTATGGAAGGAAGTACACCTTTGATCCGTTTAGCTATGATTTTGGGGATTATTTTATAATCAATGTTGTAGAGAGAAATAGGCCTAAACCGATCAAAAGAGGTCGCCCCTTTTTATTTGGGAATAAGGGAAAGGAAAGTAGAATTAGTACTTCCCCCAATCTTGTTGCAATATTGGGATTTCATTACCATTTTAGGGAGATCATTATTAACAGTATTCCAGTATCCCTTGATAAACCTGGCTATAAAATCATCCGGGCCTAGAGCTTTATTAGGCTCCATACTAGCAAGGGCCCTTTTTATTTCTTTTTTCGATATGGGAGCTATAAGGGTCCTATTTGTTGAATGGTTGATCCTGAAAGGAACGAAGTTTATGATTGGGGGGTTTGGGTGCATCCTAGGGGGTTTACTTCAATATAGATGCTCCTGGAGTGCTCATGAAAGACCTGCTAGATTTCTTCAAAATCCTGGACCCTTTGGCCTTGGCTTTGAATTTCCTTCACAACTTTGAAGTGATTACGACCTTCAGCTTGTTTATGGAAAAAACTAGTATTTTTATCCGCTGCATTAAGCCAAAGGCATCTCGACTTTTGTCTCCAATAATATTCGTCTATCCTGTAGGCTATGTGCAAGTTACGATGGAGAAAGGCTTCCTTTTCCAAGCTTCACACATACATAGGGTGATCTTTCTACCACCTTTGATGCTGATCCATATTCTCTTGGGATTCGATTATTTGCATGGCATGTGTTTTGAGGGTCTTAGCCGATGCTTTGAGAGCAACTTTAAGCTAATATCTTAATTTTTCCTCCCAAAAAGAGAAAGGAGAGTCTGAGACCGGATTTTTCCACATTGAAAGAACTATATCTTGAAATCCTTCCTACTTGATCCAATTTGGACTAAACCGGAAAGGAATGGAGGCCAGGTTCTTATCCATGATTAGTTCTAGCAGGATTGGCTTATGGTCCGACATACTGAAGGGAAAGATGGACAAGTCGGCCCTGAAACCAAGCAAGAGAAATGACAGTTGAACTAGGAACCTATCAATCCTTGTTACAACGTGTCCATGTCCAAGTCTTCTATTGGACCAAGTGAAGAGACCATGAGCAAGCTTTATGTCTTCTAGATCCCAATCCCTCATTATGTCTTCTACTAATTCCTGAAGGGGTTCTTTGACAATTGAACCCCCTTTTTCTCTTGGACTCTAAGGGTAATGTTGAGGTGCCTAGTTAGGATGAGGTTCTTAGGTTGAAGGGAAATAAGAGTGTCCTGAATACTTTGCCAACACTCTGTTTTTTCTTCTAAAAATAATGCAAGAACATAGATGTTTAAGATTCTTACCAGATGGCTTGAGTCTTTGTGACGAAGGCTTGAAAGAATCCAATGTGTAAATGAAAAGGTCTGAACTAGCTTGAAGGAGGCTGACTTCTAGAGCATACCAAGCCCTCCTGAGGCACCCCTGGCACTCAATGCAGCTCCTTCACCATTTTCCCAAAAATACTGGCTATTTTAGAGGAAGTCAACTTCCTCCATTTTTTGTCTCCTGGATCAGTAAGATGTCGGGATTGGATAGACAAATTAAGTCTTTCATTGCTTCAAGTTTTTTTCTACTCCCTTATCCCCTGTAATTCCAAGAGACCACCTTCATTATTTACCTTTTGAGAGGTGGGAAGCCCCTTTGGAGGCCTACCCTTTTTTTCCAGTAGATCTAGGGTTCAGCATTGCATTAATATTTGATTGGTCCCCAATAAGTTTATCTCTATAGGTGGCCTCCTCTTTGTGTTTCTTGTCCGATTTCCTTCCTCTTTTAGATTTTTTCTGCGAGAGCTACGAGATGCCTATTTCTCCTTCCTCTTCCTCCAACACATCCTCCTCTAAAGTTGGATCCTTTGGTTCAAGCTGGACTATCATTTCCTGAAGGATTCTTTTCTCGGGAGAGACTTTCCCTTCTGATTTAGGGTTTGATGGCGTAAAGGCCTTCCCCATTTCTTCTTCACTCAGAGTTGTTTCGGAAGCTTGTTTTTGCTTCCGACCTTATTTCATCTAAATTTCCTTTCAAGGTTGTGAACTTGTTTCCTGCCTTTGATTAGGATTTCTGAGTCAGATCTTCCTTCTTGGGATTCATAGGACTAGGGTTTCTCCCCTCTCTTTTATGAGCTTGTTTAGGGTTTTCTCTAGCCTACTTGGTTTGAAGCCACCCTTCTTCTGCTTCTTTTTATCCTTGTACTGGGGGAATATTTGGGCAGTTCTTCTAAAAGTTCCCGTAGTCGTGACAATGCTGACATTTGAAGGGTAACTCCTCATAATCCATTTTTTTATAGTGCTTCCATTCTCCATCGTTAACTTGATTTCTTCTGGTAGATGAGCTTCTAGATCTACTTCAACACATATTCTGGCACAAGAATAGTTTTCTTTAGTTTTGGATTTATCGATATATCTTCCAAGTCTTTTACCAATGGTTTGTAGGGAGGAAGGGATCTAGCAGTGGATCGATAGATTTGGAAGACGAACCCAAACCGACACAACTTTAGGGACATCCACAACAGGATCAAAATATGGATTCCATCAATTTAGATAGAGGCCTTGAGGACCGATGAAGTGAGGCCCATTGAGAAAAATAAAATCACGATCTTCCTTGGAGATAAACTCAAAAAAAAAGAAAAAAACCCGACCTACTGCGTAGAAGGTAATGTTGTTGGAGATTAGGGATCATCAGTTTTTCTGGATCCAGTTGTCAATTGACTTGGGAGATGGCCATATTCCGGTAAGTTGACCAACCAACGCTCGATTCACCACAGAAATTGCAATGTGCATGGGATGTTGCGGCGAAATGTCAATGGTTGGAATCACATCCAGCTTCTTCACGAATTTTGGAATGGGAGTGGATCTGGAATTCAGGTTTTGCCCAGGAACTAGTTTACGAAAAGCTTCAGAATCCTCAAGGGAGGATGGTGATGGCACCCCACCACCATCATCATTCATGATTGGAGATCCGGGTCGCGACCTAGATCCAAATGCAGCAGAGTCAAGCCAGATCCAGTCTGTAAGATCCGATTAGAGCTATCGTGCACATGGCCTATATTTTTTCAATCTCTTCTTTTCATATGTTATATAAACTCTGGATATTTTTTAGCGAGGTTACCAAAATTACTCATGTAGCTTTACAACTTATTCTTTTCCATGTTATCATTGCAATTATTTCTAACTTAAAATTTTGATCTCAGGCATATAGTTAGATTCGTTATGCTCTACCATAAATTATTATGGACCCTATGCTTATGTTTTACATCATGTTCAAAGTCAGTCATTTGTAAATAGTTTTACATTTTTGTTTACCGAAGTTTGTAATGAAGAGCCCTTATTTTCGTGGGTTGTAATGTTACATATACCCGACTCTGAGTATTTCCAGAAATGCTCTAAATTTATTTTTAAACTAACCAACAACTAGTAAGGATCTCATGTTGACATTAAATATGTCAATTATGTGTTACTTTAAGTTTTGTAATCACATTTACTCTAGTTCTCCCCTTCATGTGCACATCATGGGGACTTCACTTAGTNTGACCCAAACTCTTTTTGTTGAAACCCCCTCCCAATACTTAAAACCTCCTCCCCACCCCTTTTTATACCTCAATCCTTATAAACCTCCCTACCCACCCCAACTTTAAACCCCTCATCCCCCCCAATACTTGCAATATATTGGTTCAATTTTTGATAATTTTAAAACCCACAATATGAACTAACGTGATAGGATATTGGTCAACGAGTGAAGCCCCCGTGGTGGGTTCGTTGACTCTTTCCCTATCATGGTTAGGGTTTATAGTAGGTCTTGGTTTATAACTAAACACCTTCTCATATGGTTTTATATAAAATTACTCAAGTAATAAATATTACCATGATTAGTGAGACTAACATTTGCGCCATTCTTAAATAAGAAATCATTGATTAAATTTATTTTAGTAGTTGGAAAAAAATAAATAAAAAATAGCCAATGTGACGATTGAACTTAATGGCATGGCAATGTGTAGTCCATGTGACAATGAAACTCCATCTAGAAACTAGAAGTGGAGCTAATGTGCGGAAGGTTTAGTCAAAGTGCATTTTATAGCTAAGAGTTGAAGTAATGTGCATTTCATGTGATAGTGGAACTCCTAATAAACCCCTCTGAACTCCTAATAAATTCCTCTAAACTCATGTGATAACTGCACTTAGTTGCATGATAATGTGCAACTCATGTGAAAGTTGAACTTCATCTGGCAATGGGAGTAGAGTTAAGGTGCATAAGGCTTAGTCGAACTCCATTTGGAAGCTAGGAGTGAAGATAACTCGAGTTGTTATATTAACTACAATAGCTTTATATTAACTTGTAAAATAACTATTAGATACAACTATTAGCTTAACTCCAATGACGATACAACTATGATTTTAGCTTCAACTATGAGATTAACAACCATAAATTAAGTGGTTGTTAGAGAAGCAATTGACGTATTCTGTAGGAAAAACATTATCAATGTGTCAAATATATACACCAAACATATTAATCTTATTAATATGGTTATTTTAACTCACACATTCAAAAATAACATTGTTCATTGAATGTGGGAAGATAGCTTTCCTACCCAACAAATGTTTGAACGCCGATAGAAAATTATCCCATCCCATTGATAAAGTGGGAAATGGAAAGTAGTATGCTACAAGTTGAGCTACTTATGAATGTAGCTAACATGTTCATCTCTTCACAACAACCATCGAGATATGAGAAGCTCTACTTTTATCTCGTAGGCTTCCGCTCTTTTGCATCTCCTAATAGTAGTAGGGTAATGCGGTGCAGCTAATTTCCAAAGCATTTTAGGCCATGTTATATTACAAGCATTGATAATAACGTCGTTACAATAGATAAGTGTGTTTTCCATATATAGGATTTATTGCACCCAGATAATTGAAAGGAGGACTTCATGCCAGAAAGGATTTATTGCATCCTTCTGAAAATCAATATTAATGCTTGTGAAAACCAAGATAATGGTTGATTACCAGAATGGGTTAGTTCAAAGTGTACAATTGCCAAAGCTAATACCTTCCCATTAACCTCAAAATCATGACAATCTTTATGAATATGTTTGTGAGAGTTACAAGGTGAATAGCGATTAATAATATGAGATATTGAGGAAGTAAAGTTTATAGGTTTTAATTGGTAAACCTGTAGTATTATATTTTGTAAAAATACAACAACCCAACTAAGAAAAGAAAAAAAAATTCCCATGGTTATGCTTATGCTTAAACCTCATTTCCAAATGGTTGGACATTGTGACTCCATAGATAGTGACATATGAGAAGTTTAAAACAATTGAAAAAGGAAAAAAAACACAACGATGAATGTGATAAAAGAAGTAACACTTCTTGAAATGCATCGAATTATATGAAATAAAAGAGACTTTGGAACTTTTCATGATGGACAGAAATCATAAGGGCTGAAAATCTGAAAATCAAATTCAAAGTGCTTTAAGAGGTAAAACTAAGATCTTTCAAAGGGTCTTAAAAAATGTAAATTTTTTTTTGGGATAGTTGCAGCAAAAAAATGTAAATTTTTTGGGGGATAGTTGTAGCAACAACATAATCTTAAGAAAAACAAATAGTGAGGTCTCATCAAAGGATAATTAAAGATCAAGGGAAACTTTGGCAAAAAATAATGCAAGAACTTAAAGGTTTGGAAAAATAGGTTTGACCATGGGTTATTGAACACTTGGCATGTATTGCAGGAAAAGAAAAGGATAAATTTCAAAGTGCCACCCAGTTGAAGGATTTGACATAAGGAGAATTGACCAAGATGACTGGAACACCGATGGTCTTTTCAACAACAAAATACAAGGTTCGTCTTTAGATGCACACTGCCAGAAACTTAAAATTTTGATGGGGAAGATTTTGGTACCAATAGTAACCTGGTTAACTTGTATATAAAATAAAATTACTAATTAATATTTTCAACTCCTTTGAGGTTTGGAATACCTCCCCAACAATGATGCCAAAAAGTGACAGTATTAATATTCCATGTTAAAGATGAGTGCCAAAAAGTGATGGGATTAATCATATTCCTATAACCTCCTTTCTACCTAATGTTGTACAATGAACATAGAAAATCCTTCATGCAATAAAAAAGAAGATTCCTATTTTTCCATGACCCGGTGTACTTTCCTAAAAGTCGAATTGTAGCAATTATTCTTCAAACCTTATGGGAAATGACCATTAGTTAATGACTCTTGGACTTCTAGTTTGTCTAACAAATGAGGATATACCAGAAAATCAGGCCTGTCTTCCTCACCCAACAATGCCACATCTTCAGACATTAGGATATACAAGAAAATCATGTTTGTCTTCCTCGCCCAACAAGGCTACATCTTCAGGCATTATTTTTGTGTTGCATATAATTTTCCTTAGATATTCAAACTCATGATCCTCAATACAAGCAAGATGAGTTTCTACCAAACCAATTAAGGAAGGATCAATCTTGTGTAATCTTGAAATATCTATAATTTCACTCGTTATCTTATCACTTTCTACAATTTCCAAGTTTGAAGAAGAAGTATAATCACATAGTTCTGCATCAACATCTAGTTCTTAGTGCTCAAGTGTCATGTGTAGCCGATTAGTTATATTCTAAATGGATGAGCATAAGAATTGCAACTTATCATCTGGTATCAAATATTAACAAATTGTCTTAGTACAAAAACAAAGACTTAAATAGAAGGCATATGTAATAAACACAATACTTCCTCAGTTTAATCAGATGATAATATAGTGTTAAGAAAACAAAGGATACATTTGGCTAATATCCTTGAGATCTCTATGAACTTAACATGATTGTAGAGCCAAATAGATATATAACTGGGTAAACCACAAATGAGAAAAATTTCAAAGTTGCTTACCATGTGTACCACCCAAGCTCTATGCTAAGTTGTAACTTCATTTGAGAAAGAAGCTTCTAATATGGATACTGGACTAGGCATATCACATCCCTCACTATAAATAGTCCCTGCAACACCTTCAAAATCATCCATGTTTGTATAACCAACCCTACCTTGAGAAGAAATATGGCCAAGTCTAGACAAATATCCTCTAGTCCGTCCATTGTCATTAATGATGTCTACCTTGTTTACCACTTAAAAGTTGCATTAAATTGTTAAAGAATATTCACAAAATAGTTGCAAAGTTCAATAATTTTATTTGACATCCAGATGTGTAATCAATCAACTTATGGCCTCCAAAATACCATTCAAATTATTACGCATGATTACTCAGGCGCTCAAATGAAATTGATGGATAGTTTTGAGGGCTCGGCATATTCATGGTATGTAGAAGCTCCCAACATACTTAAATACAATGAATAGAATGTTGAATAAATAATTTACAAAGCACACTACTAACTAAGGTTTTGAAAATGGGATAAAAATCTAAGTGGGCTTGACTAGGGGAAAATCTACATGGTTAAGTGCACTTGCGCCAAGTGTTTTGGGATGGATGACCTTCCCAAGAAGTCATGGTTAACAGGTGCAAGTCCTAATCTTCAATACAAGCAAGCTAAGCTTCTACCAAACTAATTAAGGAAGGATCAATATTGTGCAATCTTGAAATATCTAGAATTGAGCCCATTATCTTATCACTTTCTGCAATTTCCAAGTTTGCAGAAGAAGTAGAATCACATAGTTTTACATCAACATCTAGTTCTTGGTTCTCAAGTGTCATTTAGAGCTAGTCAATTATATTTCGAATGGATGAGCATAAGAATTGCAACTTATCATTTGGTATCAAAGGTTAACACATTGTCTTAGCACAAAAACAAAGACTTAGATAGAGGGAAATTCTAATAAGCATAATAATTCCTCATTTGAGAATATAGATAAGCATAAATTCCTATGACATAATGAACAATGTGATCTAGGACACTGGATACACAAAGTTGAAATTGGTATTTATGACAAGAGCAACTAACAACACTCCAGAGTCGATCATTGAGTTTCCAAATCAACTTTGGGTGATAGGAAACATAATATAGCCAATGTAAACATGATCTCAAACTTTTGTTTGCAGCAGATGTACTCTGCTTTTCATATGACAACCAAAAAGGACAAGACATTTTGTTCAAAAAGGGTCTATTGTGATGCTTCGATTATCTTCTCTATTTTTTCAGATTAGACATAGTTAATTGTATGGACCATTATGACTATAATTATGTCTACATACATATCTTATTTTTACAACTAATTCCAAAGATGGGTGGTGGAAGCATCCTATCTTCCTACATACATGCATCCATGTATAAAATTTTGCACCAAATAAAACATTAAACTAACTCTAGGGGGGCCTCTGCATGGACATATTCACTACAACAAATCATGGAATTAGTTTCCCATTTAGCGTCCCTTTTTAGTGTAATTTTTTTTTACATTGAGTGGTCAAACTAGACGCTAAATGGGATGCGTCATGGACAAAACTCAAAGCATCTCAAAAAGTGTCTTTTTTTGCTTCCTAGATAGCATCCTTTATGACATCCAAAATAGCGTCTATTTTTTTTGCTTCCAGAATAGATTCCAACTTTGCTTCCTAAACAACGTCAAGGTTTGCTTCCTAAATAGCATCCTATTTTGCATCCTAGCGAGTTTTATTTTTTTCTTCTTAAATGGCATCCCCGTTAGCGACATATTTGCATCCTTAATAGCACCCTGTTAGCATCCAAATCAGTATCCAATATTGCATCCATTTTTGCTACCTCTTTAGCATCCCATTTTGCACCATGTTTTACTTCCAAATATGTGCCAATTTTCGCTTCCAAATTTGCACCAGTTTTTGCTTCTTTTTTTGCATCGTGTTTCACTACCAAAATTACGCCAAATATTGCTTCTATTGTTGCACCATATTTTGCTTCCTATGTAGCACCATGTTTTGCATCCAAAGTAACGTCTTATTTTTCTACCATATCAACACCCCGTTTGGCTTCATCATTAGCGCCACATGTTGCATCATTTTTAATGCCTAGTTTCACGTCTTATTTTGCTACCATATCAATGCCATGTTTGGCTTCATCATTAGCGCCACCTGTTGCATCCTTTTTAATGCCTAGTTTCGCATCTCTCATTTAATTTTGTCTCTAATTTAGTCATTTTTAGTAGTTTTACATACTAATTTTGGTTATTTTGTTTAGTCACTTATCTCTTTTTTTTGCTTACTAATATAGTTTTTTTAACCAGTATTATAATATCATTAGGGCATGGAGGAATCGAACCACCAACCTCCTGCTTGTAAGGCGGGCGCTCTTCCATTGAGCTAGCACCCTTTAATAATTTAGGAACCTAACTTACAGAGTCCTCTATAATGGTAAAAAGGATAAATACACAACTTTGAGTATCTAATGGTCGAAAAAGGATAATATATTTTATAAGTTCACAATATATGGTCAAGCAGGTTATGAAATCCATAAACCTTTTCTAGGAATTTTGAAAAAAACTCAAGAAATTGGCTTAATGGGATTGCAAAAATCACTATTCCCTAGCAACCGTAAGTGTACCACTATATGAGACCTAACAACAACAATTTGCAGAAAATGATAACAGATTTGTCATCTTCTTTGGTGCATTTCCTGGGTTACATATACATATCAGAAATGTATCAGGATCCTCACAGGATAGGGCTACATTTGGGTTTTCTCAAAATCCTCAAACTCAATAGAGCAATGTAGAAGTCTTGAGGTAGATGCTTGGGAAAGTTTGCTTGAAGGAAAAGTCTAATGTGAAGCATTCATCATTTCTTTCTTCAAATTCTTGTGATACATCACAATCAAGTTTGAATAGTGCAGTTGGTCCATTTTCTCAAAATATGCCAATCAATGTGATAGTCAGTCTACTTTTTCAAATGGGTTAGGATCAATGACAGATTTCGAAGAAAAGGTACCCCTTATGTTTGATAAAATAAATGGGCAGAGAAATAATTCATTTGAAGAGATGATATTGGGTCCCATTGGCGATGGCTTTGGGTTGAAAAACATAAATCCATTGCAAAAAAAGAAGGTTTTGGGTCCCATTGGGGGTGGCTCTACAAGAAATATTGTTAATTCTGAAAACAAAAATTCAGTGGACCAAAAGAAGGCTTTGGGTCCCATTGGAAGTGGCTCTGCTAGAAACAGTAGCAAGTTTGAAAACAAAAATCCAGTGCATCAAATGAAGGTTTTGGGTCCCATTGGCAGTAGCTCTAGTAGAAACACAACAAAGTATGAAAACACAAATCCAAGGGACCAAACAATATTTCTAGGCAAGAGCTCTCATAACCAAATTAAGCCCACAACAAAGCAGTTTTTGTCATTTTATTCCATGGGCTCTGGGCATGAGTCCATGGGTTTTGGGTTTGACCTTCTTCCACTGCCCATGAAGAATACCATGGCCATAACAAGGAGCTAAAAATTAATGACCCTACCAATGCACGAGAAGAATGTAGCAACTGATTAACGTGATCCTTTGTTTGGGATTGACCTCCTTTTTCAACTGCCAACTTGCAAGGAAGAAATCTTATCCATTGCCCATGTCATGTGAACATGGAGCAAATACTAGCTGAGGAAAAGCCTCTAACAGTCCGGCATTTTCTAATCAGCAAAGTTTGTCCCCAACACAACAAAAATGGTTCAGCAAGGTACAAGGTCTTAATTTTAGTTTCTATAATGCTATACATAATACAATAATGGAAATTCACTAATACATGTTTCCTCCCTTTCTTCAAAACCTAAGGAAATCCTAATCTTTTTTGTCACCCAAATCCAACCACCTTGGATAGTTGAGATACAAGGTGATTATGCAAAGGACAGATCAACACTTTTGTTTAGAAATATTCTAATGTACTTGTAACAAAAGGAATAGAGCATGCATGATGCTCCAAGCTAGTTTATGTAGTCAAAACTAAGGCAAATAGGGTTTAAATGAATGAAAATCCAAATCAAATGGTTTTTGAACTTTGATTGTGTGATCCAAGGACAACCTTTGTGAGGAAAAAAAGTGTGACTATCCAAGACCTTTCACAACATCATTCAAATTTCCGATCATTGTTGGCACATCACCTTTTGAGAGCTCAACTAGCTTAGGATTGAATAGGTTCAAGATGACTTCCCAATATGTACGGGTTGGTTTACAAGTGATACATTGGAACAATGTTCTGATGGAAATCAAACCAATATGGTAAAGGCATGTGACTTGGGCTAGAAGTGATGAAAATTTTCTTCATTAACAGCCTAGTTAAAGGTTTTAAGACAAAACAGTGGCTCAGTTGAGAGGAATCTTTAGAGTAATCCAAGTACAGTGATGTTATTGAAACCATGGAGACAATCATGCACGTGTTGACAGTACTATTCCATGAGTAAGGTGAAGACCTGGGATACAATTTAACAAAAATTTCCAGTGCTAAAAGGTTGTGTACAACACAACATGAAGTCCTATTTACCCCCATGATAAGTTTAAGAAACAAGGTGGTTATTGAACTGGAAGAATATTCTGACAAAAGATGTATCGAGGAAACTATTGCCATCTTTCAGAAGTACCAACCGTCTTTAGCTATATGTGAACCTGAAATTTCATCTTCAGAATCACTTGGCTCTTCCTGCTCCATCACTATTCAAAAAAGATATTCTTATAAGCTTTTTCTTCCAGGAACCTGAAATTTTCACTATAACTAAGAAATTTCGTGGGATCTAAAAACTACATATTGGAGAATTTTGAAATTCAACAAGAAAACAACATTAAATAACTACAAAAAAAATAAAAATTGTTCAACCATTCCCTAAAGCAAAAGGCACTCGAATAGAACATCAATGGAATGTCACATCAGGAAGAATATAAGATTTATATGATATTTCAAAGAGAAAGACAACTTCCATTTATTTAAGGTGAACTCTAATTGAAACAAAACATCCAATTATACTGGCATAAATATATGGGTCCAAAATTCAATATCAAGAAACACTGTCACTGACACATCCATGCTAAAAAATTTAGCACTGAGCAAAGAATGTTAAGTAAACTTCATCAAACAAGGAAACAACAAAAAAGGAAGATACATTTGATGGAAATGTACTTACAGGTTCTTTGTGAGAATATATTGATGGTGTCACTCCTCCTTCAGTTCGAGGCTTTTCCTACTGAATAAGTAGGCAAACCGATGAAGATGGGGAGTCCAAAGAAAAGATAGCACGGCATTGGCACCATACCCTGGCATATTATCATAAACATGTTGTCTTCAGTCAATCTTCGAAAATAAAATCAAGCACAAAAATGATTGGTATGACATCAATAGATTATTTCAAAAATGGTAATGCAACAGATAAGCAGGGTGCGAAGAACATTCATGCATAATGAACTAAGAACAAGAAACAAAATGAGGTAACTAACTAAATAAAAATCAATCAAATCAATTGCTCTCATAATAGGAAAAATTGAACGGTACTTACATCTTACATTTCATTGGGAAAGAACTAGAAATAGAAGTCCTCTTTCAGTTATTCTCTCGTTTCTCTATGATATAAACATATTGTACCATAAAAAGGCTCTAGAAAGAGGTAGAAAACTTCAATCAGTTTCCTAAACAAAAGTTCTTACCATCTGAGAAATTAAATCTCTCATAGGAACACCGCATATTAGAATTTTGTACTTTTGTTGAAGTGACAACATACCTCATTCTCCAACATATGAATCCCCTCAAATGGTTGGAACAAGACATACATATAGACATGTCTATGTGTATTATGATGAGAGTTTCAATATCATGGATACTAAAGGTAATGTATCAAATTGAAATAGTAAAACATGTATACTGAAAATGAATAATGTATTCTAATCAATCTTTGCATTTCATGCTTTATTACATAGTTAATGAATCTCTGAGAGATGGATGGCTATTCTATTCATTGAACTCACCAACAAAACTTGCTTGAAAGGCCAAAGATAAAGCCTTGATGTATATCTTGAGTCCACTGAAAACCATTGAGATACATTATATCAAAAAATACGGGAAAAAACAACAATGGCATGTCAATTGAAAGATATCAGTTATGAACTTCAAGAAGACATGTGGCCTTCTTTGAAATATTAGGATAAAGAATGCCTTCATGTGAAAGTGAAGACAAGTGCATATTTCCACTACATCAAGTAAACACAAAACCTGCCACATATAGTTGGTGGCACTTCTGGTGTTCTCAGTCCAAATATGTAGGACCTCTCATTCTCCCAATAAAAAATAGGTACATAAGCAGGAAAAAATTAGAAGGATAGCTAATTATCATTTTGATATGTGTACAGATTGCTGGAAACCAGCTCCACAAATGAAGAAAAGATTGGGTTATGTTTTTGTAGATGTGCTACAGGCATTCGTCCAATATCTATGGAATCCAACAGTCCATACCAATAGATATAGATAACTCAAATGAGATGTGGGTTTATGTCAAAGCGCATAGCTCCTGATGGTTTATTTCTAGAGTTCCAATGTAAGAATGGCCTATCAGTTAAGCCCAAATATTTGTGTGTAAATCATGGAAGACTTGCATAAGTTGAATGGGAGATTACTTGCTTGAGGAAACAATTCCGCCTTTTAATTTTTCACTCAGAGAAAATATCACCTATTATTGTTGGTGGTGAATGGTACTGCCCTAATTTTGTCTTCCTCGAGGAGCTGGGAAATAGCTTTGAGGATCCCAAAATTGAGTTGATGGAAACTTCCTTCTACAAGATCAAGTTAGAGAAGTTTTGGGAGGATATTTACAGTACTGGAGGGGAAGATATAGTTGTGCGCCAGACTCAGACTGGAAGAAAAAATAATATTTTGAATGAAAACAATTCAAGAAACAAGAGATGATGATGGAAGTTTTTGGATCAAAGGACTATTGCAAGAAAAGAAAATTTTCAAGGGGTAAGACTAATATGTCCCATTATTACAAAAATGAGGTCATACCAAGG
Organism: Pseudotsuga menziesii; assembly: GCA_001517045.1. Taxonomy (NCBI): domain Eukaryota; kingdom Viridiplantae; phylum Streptophyta; class Pinopsida; order Pinales; family Pinaceae; genus Pseudotsuga; species Pseudotsuga menziesii. The sequence continues at coordinate 114,305 of LPNX010636518.1, read as the reverse complement.
TAGGAAAGCTTATATTATAAGTACATATAGATACATGATGTCCCATTTTTTGCTTCTGTAATTAAAAAAACCACGTTCCTTCCTAAATTAAAAACTAATTTTAATGGATCAAGCACCATTTTATTTTTCATTTTAGTATATACACACGTCTGTGCATCTATCCACAGAGACAGAAGCAATTATAGATTCAAACAAACTACGTCAATTATATTTACGCAAACTAAAACATATATAGATTCAAACCAGATCAAAGGGATATGTATTGTTCCCTAAGGTATGGGGTATTTGTACAGTGTATATATAGATATAAATACAGACAAGAAATATTGGAAAGAGCAGGCGAACTTTAAACATGCTATATGCAAATCGTTATTTTTTAACTCAATCAAATATGGTTAATACTCTTTGAGTGCAACCATAGTATGCTACAGGGAAATCATAGACACGGATAATTTGATCGCTAAGTTTTGGGCGTTAGCTCTTAGGGCTTCCATTTTTCTCTTACCTTACCAAAAAAATCCATAGAAGAAAACCCAGTTTAAGCCTAGTGGTATAACTTCGTACCTGGAATGGAGAGTGCCATTCTTGTCACCCGTGGCCACAATATTCACTAAGTACCTAGATAGAGAAGGAAAGTACTCTTTTAGTTATAGAACCCAAGAGCTATGAAACAAAATTAAAAAAATAGAAAAAAATATCATAGGTTATATTTTGCCTAGAAATTGCATGGACACACTTCCACTGAATTACATCCCAAGCTCACAATTCTAAAAACGGAGATAGTGCCATCATGTAGATAATGCCTTGCTGAGAACCCCTGTGAATAAATATGGAGTCAATATTAATAAGAATAAGAAGAAACATGGAGAAAATATTGTTGTCTTACCATGGTTGTGTGAGATAGGATGATCACTTCTTCACTATATTTGAAATTTAAAACATCATTGCAAATAAGACCACCGAGAACAGGGTCAAGGAAAACTAGAGAACGAAAAACTGAGTTCCTCGTAAACTCACCGGAGTCACCTGCTACCTCATGCAAAGGATGTTGAGGAGCGCCAAAGGTAAATTTCCCAATGCTACAAAGATTTAAGACAGGGTTCCAAAAGCCATGCTGTCAAAGTGCCAAAATTTTAGGCTCATAAATTGACGCCGTCATGAAAAAACCCCAAAATTAATGTACTGCCAGTGTTCACGTGATTAAGGATGGAGATCAATCGCCAGGTGGAAGGATTGATGGCGTTGGAACTCATTGCCAACCACTATTGTAAAATGCACATAACCAACATTTATAACCGTCCCATCCTCCCCTTCATATCTATGGTCCTCGTGAGAGAAAACAAAGATCGAAGGAATAAGATCAATCAATCCATAAGGCTTAAATTATTTAAAATTCATTTGAAATCATATGGGTTTAGCGTAAAGTACATGATAATAAAATTTAACTATGTGAACCATAACCTATGAGATGGATCTTAATTCAATTGAGTATTGTGAATAATCAGCAGGTGATAGAGAAGGAGGACGGTAGGATCAATCACCAATATGGAGGCAAGCGTTAAACCACCACCATTCCATGTACCTTTATCTCTGGAAGCTAGAGCAGAAGCTTGTTTACTCATGTTTTCTGAGACAAATCTTTTGTGTCCATGTATAGATAATAAAATATATTTTCGTATACTGAAAGTTCACACCATGATTCCTCGGACTCAGCCAACCGTTCAATTAATTTGTTCAATTGCCATTTGTCCCATTCCTCCAGCCAACCGAAACATTTTTCTTATATAAGTAATATTTTTCAATTGATGGGCTACCCAATTCGGAGCAGGCACAATGTTTCGTTGGAATAGAAAAGAATTGTTAGTTCCAGAAGAACTAGTGGAATCAGGAATTATCTTTAGTCAAACTATCTCTCTAGCATTTAGTTTATGGGTTGAACCCTTATGAGTAATGACAAGGAACCATATAGACATTATATAGAGATTCTTTTCACGGCTGGTTACCAAAGGATATATAATCTTTTTAACTATTTTAAAGAAATAAGAAATGATAAGGTGGGAATAAGGTTAGGAAAGAGAGATACTAATATTTAAATAGCTACATTAAAGGTTACATTAAAGGTTTCAAAGACAAGGAGGTTTCTTAAATAGCTACATTAAAGGTTTCAAAGACAAAGATGTTTCTTAATTAAGTTGAGAGTAATAGTGAACACAATTAAGAGATTATAAGATAAACTCATTGATAATGATGAAAAAAAGGGAAATTTTAGGTGTCTTACAAATACATTAAATAGACATAATAAAAACCATAATATTGTTCAAACAAAATTTATAATTGGTAATTATTAAAAAATGACTCATAATATCAATAATGATAGGATACTATATATATTTTGAAATTTGTTTTTTTCATGAAAAATGAGAAAGAAAACTAATAATTCATTTGAAGTTGCTTATATTGTTCATCCTTGATTTTTCCATAAATATTGTCATAAACTGCATTGCCAAAATCATGAAAGAAATTATAGTAGTAGTCACAATAAAATAAAGAGCAAAATAGATGAAAAACTTTATATATGCAGTGTTATTCCAATCCAATTTCTTTCTACTCAAAATTCTATCTAGTATTTTCTCACAATCTTCTTCCCAGAAATTAAATTTATTTGTTTGTTAGGGAAGCAACATCAGTAATTCAATATTTTTTTAAGGGGCATGGTATTAGTTTAGGATTTTTGTGTTCACCTTGTATAAATCATACTACAAAGTAAAGAAATAGGGTTGAGACCTAAGCAACATTCACACATGTTTTCTTTTTGCAAATAAAAATGGTTGTAATTTTATTTGTCGTTGGGACTAGGCCATGGTTTCTTCAAGGAAGAAAACTTATTGGAAGTAAGATTGTGTGAAAAAGAATAGTGAAGGCTTCAACTCTTTCTTTCTTGTCAGAATAAACATAGGCAAAGCAAGCAAGGCGAAAACTTGTTAACATAGTCCAATATTTGAAGAGAATTAAGATAACCTGGACCTTTTATCCTTCTTCCCATGTATGAAATAGAGGAAATGAAACAAAAATGGACCAAATATGTAAAAATATATAGTTTTGGGGAGTACATGTATACAATGTTGAAGATAGGAGAAAACAAATTTGGGAGTACATGTACACAATGTTGAAGATAGGAGAAAACAGATTTAGACCAGCCTTTGGCGAGAAACACTTCCCTTTTGATTGAGTGATATTGAGGAATGAGAATTTGTAATGCAACAATTTTGTTATGGTCTGCACTAGTTTATGGAAATCCCTTTTTGTTCAATAATCAAAATTTTCAACATAGGCTGTGAAATGGTACATATTTATACTTATATTTGTCTGTAAATGTTATGCAACAATCCAAATCACTAAAATAAGAATTATTTAATATAATATTTAGGAAGAAAAATAACCCACTTGGTAGCATGCTCTACTTCAACACTAGGACAAGAATACATAATAGATGATGATGATAATCATGATGATTGCGACGATATTGATGATGACGATGATGGTCATGACAATAATGATGATGATGATGATGATGATGATGATAATGATCATGATCATGATCATGATGACAATGATGATGATGATGATGATAATGATCATGATCATGATCATGACGACGATGACGATGATCATGATGATCATGACGATGATGATGATGATGATCATGATGATGGCGAGGATGATGGTGATGACGATGCTGATGATGATGATGATGAAGATGTTGATGAGGAGGAGGGTGATGATGACGACAACGATGATGATGATGATGATGATGACGACGATGATGATGAAGATGATGATGATGATGATGGTAACGATGACGACGATGATGATGATGATGGTAACGATGACGACGATGATGATGTTGAAGATGATGATGATGATGATGATGATGATGATCACAGCGATGAATATGATGATGATAATGGAAATGATGAAGATGATGAAGATGTTGATGATGACGATGTTGATGATGACGATATTGATGATGACGATGATGGTGATGATGACAATGATGGTGATGACAATGATGATGATGATGATGATGATGATGACAATGATGATGATCATGACGATGATGATCATGATGATCATGATGATGGTGACAATGATGATCATGATGATGATGAAGATGGTGATGATGATGAAGAAGATGATGATGATGATGATGATGAAGATGATGATGATGATGATGATGAAGATGGTGATGAAAATGATGATGGTGATGGTGATGGTGATGATTATGATGGTGATGACGATGCTGATGGTGATGATGATGATGACGATGATGAAGATGTTGATGGGGAAAAAGGCGATGATGATGACGACGATGATGATGATGCTGATGAAGATGAAGAAGATGACGATGATGATGGTAATGACGATAGTGATTATGATGATGAAGATGTCGACGATGACGACGACGACGATGATGATGATCAAGACGATGAAGATGATGATGATAATGAATATGATGAAGATGACGACGACGACGACGACATGATGATGATGATCAAGACGATGAAGATGATGATGATAATGAATATGATGAAGATGTTGATGAGGAAGAGGGTGATGAATATGATGATGTTTTCCAGGCGTAATTCCTGGCTCTATACTTGACGCTATGTTGAATTTTTTTCCTGGTGAAATTCATGGCGCAATTTCTGTTGCTAACCCTAGATTAATATATGGTGTTATGCTATTCAAGATGTTTTTTGGGAGGCTATTATTGGCATTATATGGGATGTTATTTTGGACGCTAATTGGGACGTTAATTGGGATGATCATTGTGATGCTAATTGGGGCGTTAATTGGGATGCTAACTATCCTCCAAAATAGTGCCAAATTTTAAAAAGGGACGATAATTGGGATGCTAATTGGGATGCTAATTAGGATTCTAATTGGGATGCTAATTGGGACGTTAATTGGGACGTTAATTGGGATGCTAATTAGCATCCAAAATAGCATCAACTTTTAAAAAGGGATGTTAATTGGGATGCTAATTGGAACGCTAATTGGGAATCTAATGGGGATGCTAATTAGGACGCTAGTTGGGATGATAATTAGTGTCCAAAATAGCGTCAAATTTTAAAAAGGGACACTAATTGGGATGTTGATTGGGATGCTAATTGGGGCGCTAATAAGGACGTTAATTGGGATGCTAATTAGCGTCTAAAATGGCACCAACTTTTAAAAACATATGCAAATAATGCCATTAAAAGCGCCCTCCCGTGGAAAAGTGTCCACTTTGTCCAAAAAATGATGAAAAATACACTAAAAGTGATAGTGGACGCTAAAAAGGAAGCTAAAAGAGACGCTAATCACAGGGTTTTGTTGTAGTGATTATTGTTCTGGACATATTTACAAGAAATAAATATATGCAATTATTAGGGCCATGATTCATTCTAATCTCAAGTTTGAAGTAAAGTTAAAACTCTATTATCTTGATTCAACATGTTTAGTTTCTAACGTTAGGCAGGAAGACATTTTACAAAGAATCATAGGACTCAATGCCACCTCTCTCATGTTTCCTTGTGTTAAAATGAAAATGTTCACATAATGGTAAGCAACTGAGTGAGTATATTGTTTTAGGAGAATCCTATATGTGGCTTCTTGGGAAAATTACTGAAGTAGATTGGTGCATTACTGGAGGATATTGGTGCATTCTACAACATGCTCCATGAAATTATGATTCAGAAATATATGCAGGTTCCATACATATAACAACAATTACTAATTGTCCTTAATCCTCAATGCAATCTTATCAACTTAAACGATTTTTGGGAAAATTAATCCTTGGAATTCTTAATTTTAGTCGTTAATTTCTGGTCCACGGATGTAATTTATACAATCCCTTTAATGATATTAAAACAAAAATAAATTATCTTGTAGATATTTGACAATGGATTTATCGCTGGTTTGAATTTCTATATGTTTAGTTCAATTTGAGAGTTTAATTGTGCAAGTTGTTCATAATTGTTGTTTCAACCATACTTTTCTCCAACAATTAAAAATGGAACAACTCATTAACACGGAAAATAGATACACGCATCCCTCTACATGGATTCATATTGAACAATTCTCAATTTTTATTTTTCCTGTGTATCAACAATCATAATAAATTATTGGAGTTAAAGAGAAAGTTGGAATTTAGAGATTTGATGTACAAAATGACAGGTATGGGTGGTTATATATGTGCAAACTGTTCATAATTGTTGTTTCCAATAGAGTTTTATCCAGCAATTAAAACCAGAACAACTCGTTAACATCACAAACAAATACACACATCCCTCTACATGGATTCACGTGGAAAATTTCTTAATTTTTATTTTTCCTCTGTATCACCGATCGTAATAAATTATTGGAGTTAAAGAAAAATTTGGAATTCATTGATATACAACATGACAGGTATGGGTGGTGATATGACATAATTTACTATCCCTTAATAGCTAATATAGGTAAAAATCAACAAGGTGTGATAAAAGCTAGCAAAACCAAGATATCAATAAAACCTTAGCTGCAATTTATGGAGGGAAGATAAAGAAGCATTGGTCAAGGAAATCATGGCCTCCATGGAAAAATATATGGAAATTTTTGGGAAAATTTTAAATATTTTAAGGATTAGACTAGAATCCCTATGGATCATAGAGAGGTTGCATAACATCAACAACACCACAAAAGAAGAGATGGAATATATGGACAAAGTTTATTACAGTTTTCCTGTGGTCTCACACAAGCCTGTAAATCTAAAATCCAATCTCATATCTCTACTATGATTTTAGTTACTATGATAACCATGATATTGATTATCACCCTCATTTTGCTTGATCTATGTTTTTTTGGGTTCAATTATAGACATTTAGCTACTTGGGAAAATTATTGGCATAAGACCACTGAGGTTAGTATTTCATTTGTAGTTGTTTCTTTTGAGATACAAGATTTTACTGAATTGCACTAGTATGTTGTTAAATAGGGTATGGTTAAGCAAGAAACAATGGTTGCGTATAAACACCCTGCAAATGAGATAGTATTAAAAATTGAGGACACTACAAAGCCTCTTCGATTCAATGTGCAAAAGTAAAATTAAAAGGTAGAACAATCATTTCGTCCATTGCAGCTCAAAATTAAATGACTTATTTGATTTTTAATTTCCTCAGTCATTGGTATCCATGCAAAATTTCAAAGTACTTTAGCCTTAAATGTCAATTTTCTATTATATTAAAATCCAAAAGCTATAAAAAAAGAACATAACTATATGATAAATCACAAATGATACTAGATAACATTAATATGATGTGACTACAGCTTTCCAAAAACAATAAATAAAGATCACTCATGCACGAATGATGCTTCCTACAAATGAATAATTCCCACCTTACATGTCCAAAACAACTGACCACAAGTGAAAAATATTGTTCATTGTTGAAAATGTGTTGTGGAATGAGTGATGATGAGTGGAAACAATTTTTTATATGTTGATGTCATAGGGTTTACTTAATGCTTTTATATGTAACATCCTTAATTTATTTAAGTTTTTTTGTTGTATTTAGTGCAATCTCAATATTAATAATGTCATGAGCTTTCACCCTTTTTGTGGGCCTCACATTATGAGTTTGCAACACTTGCAAGAGATGATTTTAACTTTTTAGTAGATTTTGCACGACAAAAGGTTTTGTGGATAGCACAATGGGAATCTGTATGTCCATTATCAGAATGCTTGTAGATTGTAGCTGACACACAAGACAAGCTTCTGGCTCCACAAAGTGTCAATGGTAGATGCACTTTCCATTGAGGAAGCTTGCAAATGCATATGCACGACGAACAGAAAGCAAAGAAAAAAAAAATGAGGAGGTTCAGGTGATTACAAGAAGTTGAAGATTTAGTTCTAAGTTTCATTTAGAATCCAAGAGCTCTACAATTGTCATGTATATTGTAAATGTATAAATATAAAATATATTTTCTATTACATAATATAAGTCTATTTAAGTTGATAGAAAAGAAAAAATAGCAGATCCTTCCCAGTAAATACTTTGTTCTATTTGAACTATCTTACGTCGTGGATTTCATTTCCATTTCAAATTTTCCTGAAGATAGAAATTGTGCCTTAAATAATGGTCCCTAATTCTGGGGCAGTTCTGGCCTCTTTTTCAAACCTAGGTTTCAAGAATTTGACCATGAAAACACATTTATCTCTTCCATGCTTGTATGGTTGAGGAAGTCAATCTCCCCGTATGCCTGTTGGAAGTAGTGAGTAAACTCACTAGTCAGATCCATTCTCTTGATTGAAAGCAGGGGAAAAAAAGGGCTCCTTGCTTTTGATGGAATTTCCATGAGGTGGAATGGGTAAAGCATTACCAAAGAAGACAATTATGAATCAACATTATTATAAGTGTATACAAGTTTTATATTATGAAAATACATCCTTCCACTACATACTTTGCATCAAGGTTGGTCAGCTAGTTGCATCTGTTATCATGCCCCAAGCCAGTTGAAGAAGAGAGAAACTCATTGTAAAAGATTAAGGTTTCTCAGTGCATTTCAATAGTTAGTCTATAGAACATGCTAAGATTCAAGAGGTAAAAGATGACATGGCTCAAATTGTTCAACATCAAACTTTAGTTCAATAAATGTCATCCTTCGGTTATTAGTGTAAATATAGTACCTGAAAGAATTCCATCCCCGAAAGTGACCAAGTATAAACAAACAGAGAAAATAGGGTTATCGGGTGAAACTAATAGGTATAACCAGAATTTACAAGTCAACATAGTTAGTACAAACAATTTGAAGAAGCCAAATGGAGGAAAACATGTGATGACAAAGATATCCCATAACCCTTCCTTTCTTACCAAATCCCCAAAGCATTCTTTGAATATTCATCACAAAGGGGGTCCCAAAAAAATCCCTGATCCAAATCATGACCAAGGCTAGTTTCATAGGAGTTGTTTATAATTGATAGCTATTTGATTATCCCGGTGAGAAGTGGATTCTCATTTTGGTATTTTTTCTTACCATCCACTATAGGTATATCTAGGTGGATGTTTATAATATCTATCATCCTCCTGTCATAAAGAGTAGGTGGATGTTTGTGTCACCAAAACTTTAGGTATAGCTGGTGGGTGTTTGTATTACTCACCAGTAATATTTATAAATTAAAAAAAAATGAAAATTGTGCACTCAAATGCAATGTATGATTTTAAACATTTTTAAGTGTTTTATGAGAGGTATGGCCACTTTGATGGGAACATCCTCCAACTGGGAGGAATTTTTATCTTCGTCCTAGACTACACAGGTTCCTTGAATACACATTTGAGCATACCCTAGATGATGAGATTCATAATTGAATTTAGGCCCCCATATACCACAAGCGCATAAACTCTATGATACTCTGATTTTATTAAATATTTTGTGCTTCAAGCAGGAAAAGTTAATGCTAGAAATTGATAAGCCTAAAATGTCACATTATGGAACCATACAAAATGATCAAAAACTCATAAAGCAAATGACCCCCCCAAAATTAAAAGAAATAATGGAAAGTGGGTCGTTACAATTGCTTCTCTTTGGTTAAAAATGTTCAACTAAATGCCAAATAGGACTTCCATTTCATAACATAGAAATCTCACTATAAAGCCAAGTACAATTTTCTATGAATTTATATGCAATGCAAGATGAAGTAAATATAAACTCCAACAAATTGTGCTATGTAATTATATTCAATGCAAGCCACAAATAATAATTTGTTCATGGCTTCTGTAATCCAAGAAAATGCGACTAATAAACCTTCCATCCCCGAAACAATAAAATGATGCCACCAAAAGACATCAAGTTATTAACGATTCCACATATTATATGTAATTAGATAATCATGAGATAAATTTAAAAATTGAGAAAGATGCAAATCCTCTTGGATTGAATGTGCAAAAGTGAAATTAAAAGGTAGAACAATCATTTCATCCATTGCCGCACAAAATAGAATGACTTCTTCCAGTTTTACTTTCCTCACTCATTCTCATCCTTGCAAAATTTTGAAGTACTTTAGCCTTAAATGCCAATTTTCTATTATATTAGTGGCCAAAAGTTATAAAAAAAAAGAACATCACTATATGATAAATCATAAATGATATCAGATAACATTAATATGCCATGACTACAGCTTGCGAAAAACAATAAATAAATCTCACTCATGCACGAATGATGCTTCCTACAAATGAATAGTGCCCACCTTACATGTCCAAGACAACTGACCACAAGTGAAAACTATTATTCATTGTTGAAAATGTGTTGTGGAATGAGTGATGATGAGTGAAAATAGTTTTTTATATGTTGATGTCATAGGGTTTACTTAAAGGTTTTTATATTTAAAATCCTTAATTTCTTTAAGTTTTTTTGTTGTATTTAGTGCAATCTCAATATTAATAATGTCATGATCTTGCACCATTTTTGTGGACCTCACATTATGAGTTTGCAACACTTGCACGACATGCCTTTGAATTTTTAGTAGGTTTTTCAAGATAAAAGGTTTTGTGGATATCACAATGAGAATCTGTATGTCCATTAACAAAATGCTTGCGGATTGTAGCTGATCCACAAGACAAGCTTGTGGCTCCACAAAGTGTTGATGGAAGATGCACTTTCCATTGAGGAAGCTTGCATATGTAGATGCACGAAGAACAAGAAACAAAGCAGACAAATGGATGAGGTTCAAGTGATTACAAGAAGTTAAAGAGTCAATTCTAATTTTCATTCAGAATCCAACAATTCTGCAACAGTCATGTATATTGGAAATGTATAAATAATAAATATAAAATATATGTTCTATTACATAATATAAGAGTCTGTTTAATTTGATAGAAAAGAAAAAACCGCAGATCCTTCCCAGTAAATACGTTTTTCTATCTAAACTATCTTACGTCGTGGCTTTCGTTTCCATTTCATTTTTTCTTGAAGATAGAAATTGCGCCTTAAAGAATGGTCTCTGATTATGGGGCAATTCTGGCCTCTTTTTCAAACCTAGGTTTTGATATTTTGACCATGAAAACACACTTATCTCTTCCATGTTTATATGGGTGAGGAAGTCAATCTCCCTGTATGTATGTTGGAAGCAGTGGGTAACTCACTAGTCGAATCCATTCTCTTGACTGAAAGCAAGGAAAAACAAGGGCTCTTTGCTTTTGATGGAATTTCAATGAGGTGGATTGGGTAAATCATTACCAAAGAAGACAATTCTGAATCGATATTACTTTAAGTGTATACAAGTTTTAGATTATGAAAATACAACCTTCCACTGTAGACTTTGCCTTGAGGTTGGTCAGTTAGTTTCATATGCCATTGTTCCCTAAACAAGTTGAAGAATAGAGAGACTCGGTGTAAAAGATTAAGGTTTCTCAACGCAGTTCAATAGTTAGTATATAGAACATGTCGAGTTTCAAGAGGTAAAAGGCGACTTGGCTCAAATTGGTTCAACATCAAACTTCAGTTAAAGAAAGGCCATCCTTCAGTTATTCGTGTAAATACAGTACCTAAAAGGCTTCCATCCCTGAAAGTGAAAAATTATAAACTAATAGAGAAAATAGGGTTATCGGTTGAAAATGATAGGTATAACCATAATTTACAAGTTAACACAGTTAGTATAGTCCATTTGAAGAAGCCAAATGGAGGAAAACATGTGATAAGGAAGAACTCCCATAACCCATCCTTTATTATCAAATCCCCAAAGCATTCTTTGAATATTCAGCACTAAGGGTGTTCCTAAAAAAATACTTGGTCCAAATCAGGACCAAGGCTAGTTTCATAGGAGTTGTTTATAATTGAATCCTATTTGATTATCCCAGTGAGAAGTTGATTCTCTTTTTGGTATTTTGTCTTATCATCCACTACAAGTATATCTAGGTGGATGCTTATAATATGCATCACCCTCCCATCATAAAGAATAGGTGGATGTTTGTATCACCAAAACTTTAGGTATAGTTGGGTGGATGTTTGTATTACTCACTAGTAATATTTATAAATTCAAAAAAAAAAACAATTTGGAAATTGTGTACTTAAATGCAATGTATGGTTTTTAACATGTTTAAGTGTTTTATGAGAGATATGGCCACTATGATGGGAACATCCTCAAACTGGGAGGAATGTTTATCTTTGTCCCAGACTACACAAGTACCTTGAATACACATTTGAGCATACCCTAGATGAGGACATTCATAATTTGAATTTAGGCCCCCTATACCCAAGCGCACAAACTCTATGATACTCTCATTTTATTAAATATTGTGTGCTTTAAACAAGAAAACTTAATGCTAGCAATTGATAAGCCTAAAATGTAACATAATGGAACCATACAAAACAATCAAAAACTCCTAAAGAAAATGACCCCCAAAAAATTAAAAGGAGTAATTCCAAGTGGGTTGTTACAATTGTTGCTCTCTGGTTAAAAATGTTCAATTGAATACCAAATAGGACGTCCATTTCAGAACATAGAAGTCTCACTATAAATCCAAGCAAATTTTTTATGTGAATTTATATGCAATGCAAGATGAAGTCAATATAAACTCTAACAAACCATGCCATGTAATTATATTCAATGCAAGCCACTCGGGCGAGATCCTACATATACACTTCTCACGAGAATTTGTGGAATCCCATCGGAATCATGGGAATTTAATGTGTCGACCCCTAAAAGATTCTCGAGGCATTATGTGACAAAACTCTCGGCCGAGATATCTTTTAAGTTTTCATCCGAGAGTTTAAAACAACTTTCGGCCGAGATATTTTCTTAACTCCAGGTCATATTTCGAGGGAAAATAACTCTCGCCCGAGATATTTTAAATGTCTTGGCCGAGAGTTTTTAGTTGACATTTCCAGCACCATTTCTGTATTTTTAAGAAATGTCTCACTTTAGCAAGGTTGAAACACTGCAANTTTCATTTAGGATTTCTATTTTTAACTATTTTTTTTCTAAACTTTATCATTAAAAAAATTAGTGACTTAAAAATCAGTGACAATGAAAATTCAATATCATCACGAAGAAGAAGCCAAAAAAAATTAAAAAAATCACATTGTTGTTCCTTGCAGTGTCCTCTTCAAAAGGATTCTTTTAATTTTTTTTATAAGAGTCACATTTGAAAGAAAATGAGACGACAAAAACATGTGTCAATAAGGCACTGTTTTTGGTACATATGCTATTTCGATAAATAATAAAAATTAGCGTATAAGTCTGAAAATCCTCAACATATAGTCCATGCACAACTGCAATAATTGTAGATTACGAGTATACATTTCCTTTCCCTAAAATAAATAACTATCTCTAAGAAAAATGTGGTGCACAAAGGTCACTCATTGTTCATACTTCAAATTTTAAAGTATATGTCGTTGGTGCATGCCAAATTTTACCCACTATATGTCGATAATTTTTTGAAAAAAAATTATGAGTACGTAGATAATTCAATTCTCTAAAACAATTGTGCTTACTTCAAGGTGAAATTACTAAGGGAGATATCGGTTGAAGTTGAAAAACATAAAAATTTTCAATTTGGTTTGTCAAAAAACAAGCAAAAGTGTTTCCCAACTTCATGTTTTCACCCACAAATTACAAGAAACAAAAAGAAAATCCTATGGAGTTACAAGGAGAATTTAAGAAGTTGAGACCCCTGATGTTTGATGGAGAATCTGAAGAGGTTGTTGAATGCCGATTACTAAATATAAAACGATATTTCCAAGTATACATATATTATGATAACTTGAGAGCACATTTAGCAATTTTTCAGTTGAACGGAAAAGGTGCTCTATGGTGGAAGGAAGCTAAAAGTGTAAATAATATACGTAGTAAAGAGTTAAGTTGCAAAATTTTGAGAAAGCCACATGTCGAAACAGTATTATGATGAGAAAACCAAAGAGCTTAATGATTTAAGATTGTTGTAGCTAACCATGGAGGAATTTGTAACTAAATTTGTAAATTTACAATGTTATGTACCTTACTTAAAAGATGAAAAAGCTAAGATATATAGGTTTATCAGTTGTTTACCTTCGGCTTATAAGGAAAAAAATGAATTTGGCATGCCTAAGACTATGGATGAAGAAATTAGAAAAGCTAAAGTGTGTTATCTTTTATTTAAACAAAGATCAAAATTAAGTAGGAATTGGAAATATAAGAAAAATGAAAAGATGGATCAATGCAGGAAAGGATATAAACCCTCTCCTTTTAGGAAAGGAACAAGAAGCCATACAGACAACAATTATAACAAGTCGGGTTCAATCATCAACAATGGTACAAAAGGTACGGGAACTTCCAATAGTGGATGGAATAACAACTCGAAGGAAATCAAATGTTGGGGTTGTAATGGATCTCATCTGTACAAAAACTGCCCTCATAATCCTAATAGGAAAATGGATCCTGTAAAGATGTTGCAAGAATATTTTAATGTCAATGACATAGCCATGAATATACCCATAATTAATGTTGTTTTAGAAGACTGACGGTAAGATCATCAATCCACTATGTTGGAAGTAGAAGGTAAAATATTGAATACACTTGTTTCCATACTTATCGATTCAAGAGCTAGTTTAAGTTACATTGCACCAAGAGTAATTGAGAAATGTAAACTTCTTAAGGAAAAACAAAAAAAAATTGCATGGTTGGTACAATTGGAAACAAGAGGAAAGAGGAAAGATAAAGAGTTGGTTAAAGATTGTAGACTGAGTTTTAATGAAATGGGCACTTCAGCGAACTTAAATATATTTCCTTTAGGATCATACGACATTTTAATCAACATTGATTGGATAGAATCTCACAAAACTATTATCAACTATTTGCATAAAATATTTGATTGTGTTGATGAAGAAGGCGAGTATCATACTATAAAGGGAATTTACAAACCTATATCTATGTGACAAATCTCAACAATACAACTCAAAATTTGTATTAGGAAGGGATTCCAACTTTATTCCATTAAAATTATGGAAATTGAACTTGAAAAGTAAAAAATAATATTAGAACAATTCCCTATCCTTAAGGAATTTCAAGATGTGTTTCCTAATGAGATACCAGGATTTCCTCCTAAGAGAAATTTAGACTTTACTATAGATCTAATGCTTGGACTAACACCTGTATCACAAGCTCCTTACCGTATGAATATTCCAGAATTGACAGAATTAAGGATGCAATTACAAGAATTAATTGACAAGAATTATATTCAACCTAGTGTGTCACCTTGGGGAGCACCGGCTTTGTTCGTTAAAAATAAATATGGCACTTTTAGAATGTGCATAGATTATAGACAACTAAACAAAATGAAAATACAAAACAATTATCCATTACCAAGAATTGACGATAAGTTTGATCAGATCGTCGGACCCATTTTTTCTCAAAAATTGACCTTAGGTCAGGGTATCATCAAGTATGGGTTAAGGAAGAAGATATCCATAAAACTGTTTTTCGAACAAGATATGGACATTATGAATTTGTAGTAATGCCTTTTGGATTGACAAATGCCATTGCAACATTTATGAATATGATGAATAATGTGCTAAGTAAATTCTTGGATAAATTTGTACTAGTATTTATTGATGATATTTTAATATATTGAAAGAATGAGGTAGATCATGAGGAACATTTATGAAAGGTTTTGCAAATTTTAAGAGAACATCAATTATACAAGAAATTTATTAAATGGGATTTTTATAAAAAGAGAAGTTTAATATTTGGGACATTCATTTCAGAAAAAGGAGTAGAGGTAGATCCTTCTAAAATCAAGGCTATACTGGAATGGCTAGTACCAAAAGATGTACGTGATATTAGATCCTTCATGGGGTTAACAGGATATTACCACAAATTTATAGAAGATTATTCCAGAATAACTCATCCTGTAACAACCCCTCAAAAGAAAAGTGTTCAATTTATCTCGAGTCAACAATGCCAATATAACTTTGATAAATTGAAACATTTACTGACAACAACACCTATATTAAGAATTGTTGACCCAAATAAATATTTTGTAGTGTGCACTGATGCAAGTAAAGAGGGTTTGGGAGGGGTTTTAACTAAGGAAGGTCATGTAATCTGATATGAATCCAGAAAGTTGAAAGAGCATGAAAATAATTATGTGGTACATGACATGGAATTGGATGCTATCATCCATGCCCTTAAAATTTGGCGAAACTATTTGGTGGGAAACAAATTCCTGTTGCTAACCAATAATATCGGGTTAAAATACTTGTTTGACCATAAAACATTGAATGCACGTCAATCCAAATGGATTTCATTTTTGAGTGAGTATGAATTTGAAATTAGACGTATGAAAGGAAAAGAAAACATAGTAGAATATGCACTAATTCGACAAAAACATGAACTGCATTATGTATTAGTTAGTGGATATGAATCGAAGTTTAAAAATATGTTGAAAATAGTGTCAAGTAGTGATGTTGAGTATAAGAAGATGATGGAAAGATGTAACCACAAATATGTTAGTACTGAGGATAGTGCATATTATATTGATACAGAAGGATTTTTGCGCTTCAAAAACCAAATTTATGTACCTAATCAGTATAAAATAAAACATATAATTTTCAGGGAATTACACGATAATCCTTATGCAGGACATCCCAAATATCAGAAATTTATAAAATCCTTAAAGAAAGATTTTTATTAGCCAAATATCAAGAAGGAAGAATTTGAATATGTAGGTAGGTGATTTACATGTCAACAAGTTAAAGTTGTTCATCAACATCCCGCTGTATTATTGCATCCTATACCCATTCATGAATAGAAATGGGAAACTATAACCATGGATTTTATCATTGGGTTATGGAAAACAAAGAAGCAAAATGACTCTATTATGGTTGTAGTAGATAAGTTAAGCAAAGAAACACATTTTATACCCATAGAAGCAACTTAAAAATCCATAAACATTACGGATATATTCATGAAAGAGATTTTCAGACTTAATGGAATACCAAAAACATTTATCACTGATCGAGATGCAAAATTTACCTCAAATTTCTAGACGTCATTATTTAAAGGTATGGATACAAAGATAATTTTTAGTACATCCTATCATCCTCAATCAGATGGACAGACTGAACCACTAAATCAAATATTAGAAGATATGATCAGGATGTATGTAATGAATATACTAAGTAAATGGAAGAACTATTTTCATTTGGCGGAATTTGCATATAACAATAATTATTAAGCTTCCCTCAAAATGAGTCCTCTTGAAGTATTGTATGGAAGAAGATGTAAAGTACCTTTGAGTTGGGGAATCTTGAAGATTGAATGGTTTTATGACAAGATATGTTGGAACAGATGGAGACAATGATACGATAAAAAAAATAATTTAAAAGCAACTCGAGATAGGCATAAAAGTTATGCAAACAGGAAGAGAACACCAAAGTATATAATATAGCAGAACATGTGTTTCTAAGAGTCAAACCAAAGAAAAGTACGCTAAGAACGAGATTATATGCCAAGCTTGCACCCAGATATGTGGGACCTTTTGAAATTTTGGCTAGAATAGGGCCTATAGCTTATCAATTGGATCTACCTCCTTATATAAGAATTCATGATGTTTTCCATGTTTTTTTATTAAAAAAAATATGTAGTTGATCAATATTATATCATTGATTGGTATAATGTACAGGTGAAATTGGAGGGCGAGTTTCACGTGGAACCAATGTGCATCCTAGACAAGAGAGAAGTTGAGCTTCAAAAATGAACTATCGAACAAGTTAAAGTTCAATGGAAACACCATACACCAGAGGAAGATATTTGGGAAGAAGAGGAGGTTATGAGACAAGTTTATCATGTTTTGTTTCAAGACTACGATAAGACTGACTAAGCACCAATGACGGCGCAAAATTTTTAGGAGGGGAGGATTGTAATACCCCCTCGTAAGATTCTTTCTTTTAGTAACTTTATTTAATTTGTTTGTGATGGAAACTAACAATTTACTTTTAATATAAATATAATTCTGAATACGTGAGTTAGGAATCCAGGTAGTTAATTGATAGAAACTTGAGTTTAAAGTGGTAACTAAATCCTCATCCATCTTTACTAAGACAAGTGGCTAGTAATAGAGAGAGTTAGTTATTTTGTTATTAAAAGTCATAGGCAAAGAGGAAAAAAGGGAAAGAGCACGCAGAAAGAAAAGCGAGAGATCTTAGTGATCACAAGGGGGTGTAGGCTCTAATTTATTTATGTGAAATAGCACAAAGCTTCCATAGAACATCTAAGAGATATTAGGCTCTAAACTGGAACTTCCAGTGAGCATGTAAGATTTTAGGTTCTAGAATAAATAACTTTTCCTATTTTACTAGTGGCAACTTGGAGTTGTAGGAAGTGAGTTTTAAAGTCAGGGTTATAGACAAGGGGGTGGAATTCCTACAGACTGCAAAGTTTTGAGGTTCCTCAAGTTGGGTGGTGTGTGGTTGTTAACTATCGATTTTCAGATCCAAACAAATATGTTTTCTAGTAAACTAAACCTTGGTTTTGTTATAAGTATAAAATATGTTATAAATATATGTTGTACAAAATATCATGTTATGTGAATCTTTTTAAATATATTACCAAGGAAATAACACAACATCTTTTACTCATTTATTTAGATAGTATTCATATAATCTTTAGAATGATTAAATTAATCAAACCATTATGCAAATAGAGATAGATAAAGGTTGAGTTAATACTTCAATAAATTTTTATCCAGTTATGAATAAGAGTAATTCTCTTGACTGTAAACCAAAACCCTAGGTAGATAAAATGATACTTATTTTACATAGATAAACAACGAATAAAGAGTATGATCCTTAATTGAAAAGTAAACCCTAGGCATACAAAAGTAAAACAGTATGTACAAATGAACAATAGCTGGAAAACAAATATAATTAATTTATTCCAAAATCCAAAAGCAGTACCGACACACCATAGAACAGTGTTTTAGTCCCAATAACATTACTTAACTATACAATCCAAAATCCTTGATGGAATTCAAAGAAAATCTTTTGAAATAAGGGTTTTACGAATACAACAAAACGAGGGGGGGGGGGGGACTGAAAAAGAAACCCGAATTTATTCTTCGCTATTGTATTCATTATAACAAAAGAAGAATTTAAAAATCCTAACAATAACGAAGAAATATACAACTATCAATCTCAAAGACAACTTCCCGTAGGTTAAATAACTCCAAAACACCAGCTATCGAGTTCCGCAATTGCAATGGCCAATCGAGACAAAACAAATCTCATGTATCTCACTTCTTTTATGAACACCGGCTCCAACGATGAGTCTTTTGTAATTTCCTCCATTCAATTTCTTATAGATAGGACTGAGAAGCAAACATGGACTTACATTCATGAACACAAGCAATGAACCAACCAGGACTCCTTGCCATTGTTTGCAGTGGAACCTGCATGGATAAATGAAATAAATAATGGGTAAAACATGCAGAATTTTAAACAAACTGAAACATGTGAGGAGTATTACAACTATTCATACATGATTTATGATTTTGAAAGCTGCAAAAACCCAAATCTCATTGTATTAACACCAACGAAGTAAAGTCTGAATCTGGCCACAGGTGCTCGAAAAACCTCTAGTAATTTCAATATTAAATCAAACCCTAGATAAGAGTTGACTATGAGGTGTTGTAATTCCGAAGATTGTTTGGAAAACTTCAACTGAACCAGACATATATCCATTCACTTCTTAGTGGAAATGGAGCATCAATACTTTGATTCTAGTGCCATTGAAGTTGAGCACATACCAAGTCTGTCTAATAGCTTGAGAGTAGATAAAAACCAGTATAAAGGGAATGTAAAACCCTGAGTATGTCCTAAAAGAGTAATTAAAACCAATTATAGTGCATATTTTTCCTCAGGACTCGCAACTTGACTTAAAAACCTTACCAAGCAATATAATTTGCATGACATTACCTTGGGTTCATAACTTTGGATATTTAAATTGGCTTGCAACCTAAGCCATTGTTTTGTTACCTTGGGATATGTTTATCATATGGATACATTACTTCACATTTGCCAACATTGAAGGTTGGATTAGTATATACTTTAAGAAGTAAAAACATTAATGTTCAAGAAGTTCCATACATGTTAATGCTTGCATTGTAAACATTGAAAATAGGGATTGTTATCTTAGCATCTAATTAAGTCACAAGTTAACTTCCCAATCATAATTGTAAAACACATGTACCGAAAAACAATCACGTCCTCGATGAATGCCAACCATTGAAACTAAATAGTTGCGGGTTTAGGTTCTTTTACCTTAGGCAAGGTTGTAGATGTATCTTAAATGGAGTATAAACACAATTATAAAAAAAATACTATGGATTGTTACAAAAGGAACGTTACAATGATGGATGGGCTCTATTTGTTTGTCACATCCTCCATTAGCATTCCCATCATGCTTTTCATCATCTAGTAATGGTTTATCCTACCCCGTTTCTCCTAGAGGCCAAGTGCTCAGAGCCAACATAGGATTCCCAGTATTCAATCATGCACTATACATGGATTGATACATGCACAACGTAGCCATCCATTGCACTCAGTTCGATCTTTCTCCTGGAACCACCATGCCCAATGTTGCCTCACCTCAAGGTGCCTCTCTTCCTTGGCATATCGTCGTTCTATTCAATGTCCATTTTGATAGAGGAGTAAACCAACAACAACAGGATAACTACCAGACCAGCTTCCTTGAGGTCAAGGAGCTAAGAAGCTAAGCACACCCAGATTCAAGAAACAATTAATAAGTTGTAATCCCTACATGAGAATGCCTAGACGGCTAAGAATAGTTTGGGCAAGTTTGTCTTTCAAGAATACTTTGCATGAGTTCATCTTTCTCTTGTTTGTAGATGGTATTTTTGTAAACTCTCTCCTCTCTAAATCATACGAGAATATTTTAGATTATTCTCATAGCATGTTTGTTAGTAATCCTATTGTTGGCAAGTTAGTTTGTTTCGAGAGGATACCGTTACATTCTCGCGAGTGCATTGTTTACCGAATGGTCGACCATTAATCATCTGCATAAATTTTGTATTAGAAATTTGAATAAATGAACATCAATAAATATTTGCTTTCAATTTTGAAAGTGAAAGGAATGTTTAATGAGTGGTTAACCATTCATTTTATTTTTGCTAGTATCAGAGGTTGGGGAATTCCGTCAAGTTTAGTACTTACAAGCGCATGAATTCTTCACTCACGGTAAGCCATGCATGAGTGGTTAACGATTCATTTTATTTGTGCTAGTTTCAAAGGTTTTGTACTTATGAGTGCATGAATTCTTCTCTCATAAGCAAGTATGATCAGGTGCATCAGTTGGATACTTTTGTAGATTCAAGATGATAGGCTCTTTGTCACTTGCAACCTATCGAGCCAGATATCGGGAGAGCCCAAGGGTACATTGTAGGTGTTTCCATACTGGTGTATTGTAGTTGGTATGTCTTTAGCATTTTGTCAGCCAATTTCATGTTGAACAAGAAAATTAAAATTGCTCAATCTATCACAGCATTGAAAACCTGGTTTATCAAAGCCAACATTATAATACACAGTTTGTCAATAAGAAGTGCCAAGGGGAAAAGGGAGACAACAAAAAATCAGCTGGAACAATAGCAAAAAAATGAAAGCATTCTCATGGAAGTGATGCAAATGAGGTTAAAGATCTAATCTTGGTAAAGATAATTAAAGTGCATACCTCACCTCCATAACGATTTATGTAGAGGTTTTCCATGGCAATGTATTTGCAGCACCTTGCAGTAATCTTTGTGAGATATGCTAAAATGTAGAAACAATAAAGTATCAAGCAATATTATCTCTTCTACAATAAAGTATCAAGCAATATTACCTCTAAAAAATAGATTCCATAGCAGTGGCAGCTAACGTGCCTAGCTTGTGTGCCTATTCCTTCAGCATACGTGTAGAAAGGAGCTCTTATGGGAGAGCATTCTTATAATATAAGAGAAAGCTAGAGAAAGCTGGAATATGAATGAGGCTATGCAAGCAGCTATATGGATGAGGATGAGGGATGCAGCGGCAGTGGTATAAGTGCAGGTGGCACTGCAAGTAATTCAATGCATCTGTATTGCATTCAATTTTGGGAACAGAGATGATGGTTGTCAATGGATGAAGGTGGTTGTGTTGGAAATATTAATTACTCGCTGATCCATAATCCAATCAGCCGACTCTCTCAGAGTCTGTAGCAGGTCGAAAAGTAATTGCTAAAGCTAAGTTTCTAGGTAGAGAGTAATTGCAGTCTTTAAATGTTATGATGGTCAGTTGGCAGAAATTTTTTATATGAAGGATGAAATTGTAAATATAAATACAGAGAAAAAGAAAAAAAGAGACAAATAAGCAGAATAGATCAGAGAAAGAAGTGCGGAGAAGAAGAAGAAGGAAAACTCACTGAAGAGTTTGAAGCTCAAGCTAAGTTTTGTTATGTCGTCACATGAAATATAAATCCTTAAGCTTATGTTTGAATGAATGTTCTAGTTAGCCACATATCTTCTCCATATTTACCTGAGTGAATGTTGTTTACATTTATTGTGAGTGAAAGACATCAAGAATCCATAATTATTTCACTATGTAAAAGTTTCTAGTTTTAGGCGCAAGTTCCTAGTTCTACGTGTAGAGGTTCGACACAAATATTGTTTATTATTTTCTTATATGATATTGTGAGTGATTCACAATATAGTTGTGTCGCAGTTAATCCTAGCTTATCGCAGTAAAAAGTGTTTTTCATATTCCTAAGCTCTTAGATTAGGAAATATAAAGTTATTGTGTGGAAGTGAAAACTTGTTCACACATGAGTTGGTCGCAACCAAATTCATGTCGCAGTAAAAGTCGGTCGAAACCAAAGTAAAAGTCCTTCGCAGGTGAAGAGTCTATAGTAGTTACTCCTTCGCAGTAACTCTCGCACAATAATTCTGTTGTGTAGTAAATCCCATCACAAGAAAATTGAGTCGCAAAACAAAGGGTGTGCTCCACGGTAACTCAAGTTAATTGCCGCGGTCACCATTTTCCTGAGATCTGGTATCAGAGCTAGTTTAGGAAAGAAATCTTGTCCTAAAAGGGAAAAAGTAGTTTTCTAAGGAAAGTTAAAAATTAAAAAAATGGCTTCTACTTCTGGTTCAAATATGTCGAGTTTAAAACTCCGATTTTTACAGGAAAGAATTATGAATA
>LPNX010636518.1:66254-85983 GCA_001517045.1 Pseudotsuga menziesii | reverse complement strand
TCATCATCATCACCATCAACATCATCTTCATCATCTTCGTCTTCATCTTCATCATCATCATCATCCTCATCATCATCATCACCTTCCTCATCATCATCCTCGTCATCATCACCATCAACATCATGAACATCATCATCATCATCATCATCATCCTCATCATCATCATCACCTTCCTCATCATCATCCTCGTCATCATCACCATCAACATCATGAACATCATCATCATCATCATCATCATCATCATCATGAACATCATGAACATCATCATCATCATCATCATCATCATCATCATCATCACCATCACCATCAACATCATCACCATCATCATCATCATCATCACCATCAACATCATCTTCATCCTCATCATCATCATCATCATCATCATCACCTTCATCATCATCATCATCATCAACAACAACATGATCATCATCATCATCACCATTAACATCGTGAACATCATCATCATCATCCTCATCATCATCACCATCAACATCATCACCATCATCATCATCATCACCACCATCAACATCATCTTCATCATCTTCATCTTCAGCATCATCATCATCATCATCCTCATCCTCATCATCATCATCACCTTCATCATCATCATCATCATCATCAACATGATCATCATCATCACCATTAACATCGTGAACATCATCATCATCATCCTCATCATCATCATCATCATCATCATCACCTTCATCATCATCATCATCATCATCAACATGATCATCATCATCACCATTAACATCGTGAACATCATCATCATCATCCTCATCATCATCACCATCAACATCATGAACATCATCATCATCATCGTCACCATCAACATCATCTTCATCATCTTCATCTTCATCATCATCATCCTCATCCTCATCCTCATCATCATCATCACCTTCATCATCATCATCATCATCATCATCACCACCATCAACATCGTGAACATCATCATCATCCTCCTCATCATCATCACCATCAACATCAGCATCATCATCATCATCATCACCACCATCATCACCATCAACATCTTCTTCATCATCTTCGTCTTCATCATCATCATCATCATCATCATCAACATGATCATCATCATCACCATTAACATCGTGAACATCATCATCATCCTCATCCTCATCATCACCATCACCATCATCATCACCATCAACATCATCTTCATCATCTTTGTCTTCATCTTCATCATCATCATCATCCTCATCATCCTCATCACCTTCATCATCATCATCATCATCATCACCATGAACATCGTGAACATCCTCATCATCATCACCATCAACATCATGAACATCATCATCCTCATCATCATCATCAACATCATCATCTTCATCATCTTCGTCTTCATCTTCATCATCATCATCATCCTCATCATCCTCATCACCTTCATCATCATCATCATCATCATCACCATGAACATCGTGAACATCCTCATCATCATCCTCATCATCATCACCATCAACATCATCACCATCATCATCATCATCACCATCAACATCATCTTCATCATCTTCATCTTCATCTTCGTCTTCATCATCCTCCTCGTCATCATCCTCCTCATCATCATCACCTTCATCATCAGCATCATCATAATCATCACCATTAACATCGTGAACATCATCATCATCATCCTCATCATCATCACCATCAACATCATGAACATAAGCGTTAGAGAGAGAGAGAGAGCAAGAATGAATGGTGTGGTGGGGTGTTTGGAAGAGAGATGAGTGGATTTTAAAGATAGGGAGAGGAGGAGGGGAGATTAGAGGTATGGAGAAGAGGAGGGGGGGTTAGTAAGAGTTAGGGGGAAGAAGGGAGTCAGGGGGGGACATAAAATAATAAAAGTATAATTGACAAAACAAGCACTCATTATAGTATTTAAAAATGCGCGCGCGTTTTGCTTCACTAAAACGCGCTCCCGTTTTGCTTCAATAAAACGCGCTCCCGTTTTGTTTAAATTCAAAAATGTGTTCCCTACAAATGATAAGGCCGAGCCTCAACCCATGCTTGCATGGAATTCTTATGCCTATGTGTTTGCTTCGTACTTTGCTTCGGATTCAACATGCCTATGCCTTGGAGTATGATAAACCATGGCTAATTCAACATTATATCCAAATTTTCAATATGCTCATGTTTAGCCGTTCGTCTGATTATGCTGCACACCTCCATTTTTTATGAGATTTTAGAAACAGATATGGTTTTTTTGCAAATTCCAAATATATAAATTTTAACAAGAATACATTATTTTTTCTATTTTTTTCTTATTTATCTTCTATCATCACTCCTCAACTCAAAAAACACATTGTTACTGTTTCGTCCATATCTCTTTCATTTCTCAACCATTTAAAAAAAAATTGTATGGTGCACTAAAGAACACCAAACTCTACATGCTATAAAAAACCCATTTCCAAATAATTGCATTAAGACATTCAAACGCTGCACCCACAATTGACATATCGTTTTCGAGGTTTGATCTCTTAGATAATAAATAAAAAAAAATTAAAAATATTATATTTATTATTGGAAAAATAGTCGTGCACTAGTACTATATGTTCTCTATATGTATACCGGTTTTCGTAAGTTTATTCCATCATTTAGTCACTCAGACGCTGCACCCACAAAAACATATACCTTATAATTTGTCCAAAAAATAAAAAGTGCCCGTTAAAAAATATCTAACTTCAGATAGTTAACAGCATTTTCAATAGAAAAAAATTACATATTTGGAAATGTCATTCAATTTCCTACATTTCTTGTGTTTTACTCATCGCAAGATTCATTGTGTAAGTGTCTCAAAATATCCATGCAAGTTGATGGATGTCTGTTTTTTCAGTTTTCTATTGCATCTAACGCGCCAAAAGAGACCCTCATCTTTGTGCACTCACCCTTTTGCAGTTGAAAATTGTCTCTTAATTCCATGACCTTCACAGAACTCTTTGAATTCATTTGAGTTAAATTCTCCCCCATTATCTGATCTAAGACAATTGATTTTCATACTTGACTCATCTTCAGCCATTGCCTTGAAGATTTTAAATTTTTGAAAAGCTTCTGATTTTTCTTTGAGGAATGCCACCCATGTCATCCTTGTGTAATCATCAATGAGCAACATGAAATAGTGATCTCCTTGCAGGATTTTAGTTCTGGTTAGTCCACAAAGGTCTCTGTGTATTATTTCTAGAGGGTGTGAGGTCATATGTTCTTTTATTTTAAAACTTGCTCTGGTTTGCTTCCCATGTTGACAATGTTTACATACAGAGTTTAGAGAAACTATATTTTTTGGTATATCTCTTACAGCTTCCTTTGTGCTTATTTTGGCAAGATTGTCAAAACTTAAATGTCCCAACATTCATCTACCATACTTAAGTAGCTTTGGTTTTCATTTTCCAATATGTATACATTGTTTGTATTTCTCATAGCAATGCGAACGACCTTTCCTGATTTCTTATTCTTGATTTCACATTTTTTTGAGTCAAAGATACAAATGTGTCTTTGGTCACATATTTGACTTACACTCAGAAGATTAGGTTTGAGTTTTTCAACTAGCAAAACATATTCTACTTTGATCTTGCTGTTGACAACAACTGTTCTTTTGCCAATTATTTTGGAGGACATACTGTCTCCAAAAGTGACTTTTCCCTTATTATCTTTTAGTGTTATGAATTGTCTTGGGTCATCGGTCATATGTTTTGAAAAACAACTGTCCAAGAGGCATAAGTTCTAGTTTTCGGTTGCACATAAAGCAATCAGGGAACTTTCTTTTTCTTCCTTTTCTTTCCAATACGTCTTTTGTTTGGTGTTCAAAGGTTTGATTGCAACAGTATTCTTTGTATGATTCGTCAGTTTACAATCTCTTTCCATATGTCCATGGTTATTACACTTATAACATTCTATGTCATATTTTTGGAGTAATGTAAAAATATTCTTATTTCGCTTCGACTTATTACTTGATGACTTCCTCTTGCATTCAGAAACTTTTCTTTCATTTCTGCAGTTTAAGGCTTTATGACCAAAATTATTACAAGCAAAGCAGTGACCTAAAAAGATTTGTAGATATCTATTTGGTCTCTTGGGTGCTATATTATTTCTATTTTTATCTTGAGAAATTAAACCTGCATTCTTGCTTCCTTCCCTTTTAGCTGGAGTCTTTAGTATTTCAACATAGCTTTTCTTACTTCCTTCTTGATTGGTGATGGAAAAAATCTATGGCTTCTTCTCTTTAACGAACCCCAAACCAGACCTATCACTTTATGGTCTTTGGCTACTCAGAATGTCATCTAGAATCCTTGAGCTATTCTCAAACTTTGATTTGATACATCCTTCATCAAGCATTATCTTGAATTGCAGGATTTCTTCTGCAATCTTTTCAGACTCTTGTATTCTTCTTTTGAGCTGTATGCTTAGGTCTTCCTCGACCTTTTTGGAATCTAGGAGTTGAGCTTCCAACTGACTAATGACAATATTTGACTGTCTATTCTTTTTTCTACATTTCTCAAGTTCTTCAAGGGCACTAACAAGTTTAGCTCTTAGATCTACTTCTCGTTCTACGTCTGAGTCACTATTTGAGGCTTGGGTGTCTAGGCCCATAAATAAAACTTCAGTTTCATCAACTTCACTTCCATCTGAGTCTTCACTGTCTTCCATGGTGTAATTTTTTTTTTTTTCCCATTGAATTTTTTCTTGTTTCTTGGTTTACCCATTTTGAATTTGGAAGTTTCATTTTCTTCATTCTCATCTTGTTTAGTGTAGGTGCATTTAGATTCATAATGTTCAATCCTTCCACAATTAAAACACTTTAAATGTAACTTCCCCTTGTATTTTCCAGTCCCTCTTTCAAGTTTATTAATGAAAAGAGCTTCCTCATCATTTGGGTTTTCTGATTCATTTTTTAAGGAGGCTTTAAAAGCTGCTTCTTTTCTTGAGGATCTGTTTTATCCTGTTCTCATCTCATACACAGTGAGAATTCCATGTAACTCATCCATTGTTACCTTTTTAAGATAATCTCGTTCTTCTAAGGTGGATAGCTTTGGGTCATGTCTCATTGGTAATGTTCGTAGTACCTTGCTTACTACTTCCTTTTCTTTTAATTTTCCTCGAAGCCCTCTAGTCGCATTAACAACTTTGTCTACATGAAGAAGGTATTCACCAATGTTTTCTTCTTCTTTCATTTGAAGACATTAAAATTGACCTTTATATGTTTGAAGTTTGGATTCTTTAACCTTAGATTCTCCTTCATAGATAATTCTCAACTTTTCCCAAGCTTGTTTGGCGGATGTGCATTGCATACATACTCAACTAGTTCAACTGTGTCTGTAGGGAATTGGTTTCCTATCTTAGGTCCTTTTTAGTTGCTTCCCAAACCTTCCATCCCAGAGACATAAGATGACACCTCATTCTTACACTCCAGTAAGCATAATTTTCTCTGGTAAATAGTGGAGGTTTATTAGTGGCCAATCCTTCTTGTTGATCCATTGTAATTATTGGATTGGATCTTCCTTCCATGGTTAAGCTGTTTATGATCTTCTTTTGGAGGAACTAATTTCACCCGTCTGATCTTGATCTTTTGCGAAACTCTGGATTTTTCGCCTAACTGTCGGAATTAATCCTTAACCATCGAATCTAGTGCGGGACTAATATAAGCCGTCCGATCTTGATTTTTTGCAGAACTTCATTCTCCTACCTATATTTTGCGGAATTGATCTTCAGTCGTTCGATCTCGTGCGGGATGCTTCGTGATCGTTGATTTCAGATCAAATTCGGATCTCACCATACTTTGCGGATATGTACGATTTCTTTGCGGAAATCCTCTGCAATAGTTCTTTCAGCAACAACATTGGATGATCGATCTTTAGTCATTCAACTTGCTATAGGGTTATTTGTTTGTCATTCACCTTGCAACCTGCAACCTGTAACATGGTTATTCCTTTCTTATTTTGGATACTTGCAACCTTTAGCCTGTCACCATATCCACTGGTTAATCCTTCCTCATTTGTGAACACCTTTAACATCAATGACGACTATATACTCAACATAATCATATCTACTGGTTATTCTTTTTTCATTCGTGAACACCTTTGACATCAATGACGACTATATACTCAACATAATCATGATCTAAAATTTTCAAACTACAATTAAAAACAAAATATAACCACAGTTTAAGAATTTCAAACTACAATTAAAATTAAAAACTACAAAATATAATCATGATTTAAAAATTTCAAACTCATCATGATCTAAAAATTTCAAACTACAATTAAAAACAAAGACCACAAAACATAATCATGATTTAAAAATTTCAAACTAATCATGATCTAAAAATTTCAAACTGTAATTAAAAACAAAGACTCGGATGCATGTAGCTCAAAGACACATAATAACTTGTATGTAGCTCTAATCCACCGAGCTGATCCATAATCGACGGTGCCATGGTTTTGGATTCAAAGAGTTTGCAAAGGAAGTTTGCAAGAATGGCAAGAACAGAAAATGCATTGTCTATAAGACCCGGGGTGTCTTCTGTCAAAACATTAATCAGCAGAGAAAGTATCCCAGCTGTTATTATCTGTGAAACATTTCCATGAAAAACAGAGATTAAACAAGGCACGAGATGCAATCCTTTCTTTTTCCTTTGACAATTCCGTCCTGAATAAGATTTGTCAAGGCTGGAATTGAGTTACAATGCGTAGACAAAAAAACATATTCTCTCTCTATTTATTTATATAACTCAAAGAATATCCTTGATAACTAAGAATATCTAGGAAAACTACAAAGCTGAAGTTTGCACAAGGTAACTATGCTTATTACAAACAAGATGTGCATAGAATATGAAATTAAACAAATCACCATGTATGTCCCTAATGACAATGTTAATCTGCTATAGAATATGAAATTAAAGAAATCACCATCTATGTCCCTAATGACAATGTTAATCTGCTAAAAGAAAAGAAAAAAATATTATGGGGATTCAACTTACTGCATTTCACTCTTTTAACTTTACCAGATAAGAAATGTAAACTTTGGATCACAGTCTTGGAACCGCAGGTACTTGCTATTAGAGAATACCTACAACTAAAAATGGCAGCAAAGGTTGAACTTATCAGGTAGGGCATGTCAGGCTAAACTTTATCTTCACAGAATCATGTAATGTGCATGTAATAACAGCATCACTGTTGTTATTAAAGTCACATGATCATTGAAAAAAATATTCACTAATATGTCCATGCTCTGAATCTGTTGGTGTTGATATGAAAAACAATAAATTCAATTGACCAAGGTGGCCTCAATGGCTCTATCTGTTTAGGTTGTAAATTTGTCTTGAAGTTCCAGCCATTCACGGAGTTAAGTACTTGCATTAAAAAAAATGAAACCACATGATTGAGTCTAAAACCCATAATACTATACTCTGAAATGAATTCCATGTTTAAAGCATTTCAAGAAACATATACTTACAAAACTGTAACAACAGGAGTTTGAGTAACGACATTTTATGTGTAGTTTTCTTCACCCCAATGCCATAGCATGTTTGTCCCAAAGAAGAAACTTTCAATTCATATATTCAAACGTGTATCAGTAATGGTTTGTCTGCTTTTCTTTTGTTGCTTGTTCTTATCTTTTGTCCCATTCCAAAGAAGTTTTGCGTCTTTGTCCCAAAGAAGAAACTTTCAACTCATATATCCAAACGTGTATTAGTAATGGTTTGTATCTCATTCTTATAAAGGGGTTTTGTTACTTGTTCTTATCTTTTGTCCCATTCCAAAGAAAGGGGTTTTTGTTGCTTCTTCTAATCTTTTGGAATTTTTGTCCCATTCCGAAGAAGCTTTCTGCTTTGAATTCAACAAGCAAAACTTTAATAAAAAATGCACTTTCTTAGTTTTAATAAAAATGCACTTTCTTAGGCATAGAAACATGCACTTTCCACTATCGATTGTGGGAAACATCAATAGAAAAGTCCTGGAGAAAGTTAACATTCCTGGAGAAAGTTAATAGACAAGTTTAGAGGACGAGCTCCAAACAAACAGGTTTTAAGCTCATTCTCTTCTGAGTCACTTGACAGAAATGTCAAAAAGTTCATGTCTTTTGGCAGCTAAGTGCAGATAAGACGATGCATCCATGTAAATATGCCATTGAAGAATCCTTGATCACCCCCATTATATGACTTTATGACTTTATCCATAAGCAGTCGGGAGGTACAATTTGACTCTTCTATGACCATCACAACAGACTCTTCTATGACCATCACAACAGAGTTGAAAAGTGTTGCATTATTTCTAGTTGGTGTTCTCTGGCATACTTAACAAAAATTATGGTGGCAAGGATAAGTAAGTCTGTAACAACAAAATTTAGCTGGTCATGGTATGTAAGCTTTGAAAGAGTAACACTGTTGAGACACAATTTTAATGTTATTAGAAATTTCTTATCTTTAGTTAACAACCTATTTTATTTATCTTTAAAAAAAAAGTAACAACTTATTTTATTTATCTTAAAAAAGTATCTAACAGGGAAAATTTATGCTTCCATTTCTTCTTGAAACATCAATGAAAAGCAACTATCATATATACTCATAAACTAAATCCTTGGAAGGTAGGCGTTCGATATTCATGGTACATATATAGACCAACCACTGTACATATATAGACCAAAGATAAAGCAATACAGGACTTGTATGACATATTAAACTACATGAATTCATGTATCAAGCAATGTTAGACAGCTGAGCAGAAGAGCTGGAGTTTACTTTATAGGAGATTTTAATGTATTTCCTGAGATGTATATAAACCCATATTCAACCACGTCCCAGGCATGGAGAACGATATTCGGATATATCTTCTACTGCCAACGATCAATCCATTGGAAATGAAGTAAGAGGTAGTAATACCATCATCATGAATGCAGGTATCGCTTGGTTCATGTTCTCCCACTCAATATCCATAACCGCTTTTGTCATCATTGTAAC
Organism: Pseudotsuga menziesii; assembly: GCA_001517045.1. Lineage (NCBI taxonomy): Eukaryota > Viridiplantae > Streptophyta > Pinopsida > Pinales > Pinaceae > Pseudotsuga > Pseudotsuga menziesii. The sequence goes on along the minus strand of LPNX010636518.1, from coordinate 77,021 downwards.
ACCCATTAGAATCACAGAAAGCCCGACCGCCCAGGGGGAATGGTTTATCTGCAATTTCATTAGGGATGAGCATGACAAAGAAAAAAACTGAATTCTTTAAGTGAACATGGTAAACAGGAAAATATTTACGTTTTTAGCAATTTGACGGACAAATTGTCGTGATCTGTTTGTCATCAAAACTTTCAAATGACTGTCATTAATCTTCCATAAAAGTAGTCTCAAAAAATTCCAAATGACCATCATCAATCTTCCATAAAATGGTAATCGTCCAGATGGGTTAAAGAGAGTTATCAAAAACTGAAAAACTGTCAAATTTACGGGGCTATTTAATTTTCAAATTCCTACCTTGCTTCCAATATCATCACATTCGCTTCTCATTTCTCAACGAATCATTCTATCACATGGTTTGAATTTGAATTCGAGTCGATGACCATTTGATTCGATTCAAATTCGAATTTCGTCCAAATGGCTTAAAAAGAGTTATCAAAAACTGTCAAGGCTTTTTAATTTTCAAATTCCTACCTTAATTCTTCCAATATAATCACATTCCTTTCTCATTTTCTTTAGTAATCATTCTATCACATATGGTTCGAATTCAAATTCGAGTTGGATGACCATTTAATTCGATTCAAATTCGAATTTCTTTATAAGGTTCATTTGAGAATAGTTAAGTTAGATTGGAATACATAAATATATACATTAACTGAATTATTGTACAGGCGTACATCAACAATTTATTAGTGGAACTGGAAATGGGCAAATCAAAGTTTGTTTCAACTTTTAGGTCAATTGTTTAGATAAATTTAATAGCAATTGCTATTAACTTTACTCTTCAATGATGACACAGTAGAATCACTGGTCTGTCACTGCAATTGCATTTGTAGATTCTAGTCTGTCATTCAAACAATGTCACTGCAATTGTACTTGTAGATTCTAGTCTGTCATTTAAATAATGAGTAGGTGATTGACAGTAGAAGTGATTGGTGAACATTGAGATGGAAACTCATCCAGTCTTGAGCTATAATCCAGTTTCTTTGCTAAACAGTGACAAGCAGAAAGGAAAAACTTTGCACACAGGTTGAAAGTAGAGACTAGAGTAAGTAAACTTTAGCCTGTTAGAACTAAACCGAACACCAAATTTTTTTTTTTAATTAAATTAGCCTTGTTAAAACTAAACCTAACTCTAATTTTATTTTATTTTATTAAATTCGTCTACAGATTCGAACCAGCTTGAGATTGGGAAAAATTCAAACATTAAGGTTCAAATTCCCCGAATCTTTTGACTTAGATTCTATTAAGCGGTGTCAGTTATCTCGCAATTAACAGGGCCTTTCTGGTGTCTGTTTATTTGTTGGTCTTCATCCGTTGCCAACCCGGCGGTGTCAGTTCTCTCGCACTTAACAGGGCCTTTCTGGTGCCTGTTTATTTGTTGTTCTTCACCAGTCGCCACTTGTTGGTACTGCTTCTTGTTGTTGTTTTGACTTTTTTGCACGTATCTTCGGGAAAAAACCAAAACATTATTGCGTATCAGCTGATAGCAAAAGAGTAGCTGAATCGATTAATCGATTCAATAAATAGTGTACGTCGTTTGTCTTTTTATGAACATGTTTCACCAATTTCTGGACATGTCTCTCAACCGTATTAATGTCTTTGGCATTTCCAGCCTCTAAATTTGCAAATGGCATGCCCTTTCCCCTTCATTGCTCTTGCACTCACCCTTACTCTCACTGGATCTCACTATTGCTCTCACTGGATCTCTAGATCTCTATCCATGAGCCATGTAGGCCTAATATTGAAGGATCACACCCCCTGCTCCTGCCGCATCATGGACGACCACAAGATTGATATTTTCTTTCCCTCGTCACAGCAAACCGAAAAAGCAGAGGATGAGGTTGACACAGTCGCCCAACGTCTCTCTCACATACTGGATCGTGATTCGTTTGCCTACACAAAAGTTGAAAGCAGCTTATCTGCCGCAGGTGCTTTCTCTAGGCCCTTTCCATTTCGGTAAGCCCCATCTTGCCAAATATGAAGCCTTTAAGAACAAGCTCCCAGACATTCTTGCCGACAGAGCCGGCCGTCCGGCCTTCAACAACCTGGTTAAGGACATAATAGGTCAAAGCACAAAGATTCGGCAATGGTATAAGTTCATCCATATTTGTGCTCACAGTGACGAAGAACGGGGTTGTATCTTGGCTCACGATGGCTTATTCATTTTGCGATTTTTGAGGTATGGTTTCCTTTTGATTGAAATTTCTTTGAAAATCTATAAGGGGGCAAAATGTCCTATTACCGTTAATATATATATTCATTTTAACATATATCTTAAATTAAATTTATGGTAGGTGATCCTTGGGATAGAAGCACATCTAGATAGGTATTTGGCAGAGATTTTAGACGTTTAGGGTTTTGCTAAATCACAAGTTATTAGTATATCTAGTTTTGTAAGCAATTAATTTTAAAAAAATGGATGTTAAATATACTCTTGAAAAATAGCTATAACTATTCTTATGATTATAAAAAAGACATATATCTCAATTTATATTCACAATAATACAATAAGAAAACTCCACAACAATAATACAATAATACAATAATACAACAGGAGTGGTCTTCATTGTGAGAAAACTCCACAGTTTAAAAGGGTTTAAAGGAGTTTTTGATACATGGTCTCCTTTCAAGTCTTGTTACCTCCACAAACCAACTCTAAATACTTGCTTAAATACAATAAAGTTTAAACAAACATAATTTTATGGCTTCTAAATTTTCTTTCTAACATATAAACACCTTTGTTCTGTTTTACGATTTTAGGAAGATCTTCACCAGGGAGTGGGACTGTGGTCAAGCAACTCGCCTTTTCTTTCTACAAAACCAGCTACCATCAACAGTTGAGGAAGATATCGTGAAACTAGAAAATCAAACAAGCATGTTTGCAGCAGTGCAGGAAGATATTATGAAGCAAAATCAAATACCCATGTTTGTCTTACAGACGATACTCCAATGGCAGGCAGGGACAGATCTTGATCTCAACTCAATTCTAAGACACGTTTGGCACGCTCTGTTCCCTTTTCTGTACAAATGTCACAAGCTGGATTCGTATGTATTAGCCGGTCCCCCATTAAGGCCGGATTCACATCTTTTAGGGTTTGTGTATGATAATATCATTCGCTCTTACGATCCCACAGATCAGACTGAACAGAATCGAATATGGAAGAAAAAGTCTTTCCCATCAGCAGTGGAGCTCAGGAAAAAAGGGGTGAAGTTCGCTGCACACGTAGAGCATCTCAATGAAATTCGTTTCGATGGCAGAAGCCACACGATTCACTTGCCGACGATCGAAATGGATTACAGAACAGATGCTGTCATGAGAAATTTGGTGGCATTCGAAGCATTCGTTTGCAAAAAGGAAACTAAACCGCTGATGTGCTATGTTGATTTGATAGACTGCTTGATCAACACAGCCGCCGACGTTGAGGTGTTGAGAAATGGTGGTATAATCCACAATGGCTTGGGCACTGACGACGAAGTGGCCATTGTCTGGAACGGAATGCGGAAAACAATGGGAAAAGGCGAATACGAACCAATTGACTCAGCCATTGATGGTGTGATAAAGTTCTACAAAAATTACGAGTATATAACGATATTTGCAGAACTTAAGGAAAAGTATTTCCCAAGGGCATGACTTGTAGTATCTACGTTGGCAGGATGTATCGTATTGCTTCTGAGCGTATTGCAAACATATCTGGCCTGGGAGCAAGTCCAGATATGCGAGAAATTCATCCTCTGGTACTGATTCTGCAGGTGGATTTACTTGTTTAACCTTATATTAGTCGCTTTTCAGTATATATGGTTGCCTTTTCTTTCATATGAGGAGAGAAAATCATCGTTCTCAGCCCTCTTTTCTTTCCTGCACATTCAAAGGCATCAGTTTGATACTCTCTCTCATTGGGGTAACTCCATTTCCCAGTGGCTTGGCAAGGGAGGCTTCACTTCCCAGTGGTTGTAATGGTTGAGTTACAGGTGTAAATTTTCTTGGTTTAAAATATGCATATATGTGTCTTTTAGAGGAAGAATGAAATCTTTGTATAGATTATTGTCGAAATGATAAAATTCTTTTTGCTTTTCAAAGCAAACAGAATGGTTTCTTTTGTTTAAACTAATTAACCATAAGTTAATATACAGAGAAGAACACTATTAAGCCAAATCAACCAGTATAAATCATTTTAACTCAGGATTTAGGTTTTTATTAAAAATATGTTTAACTCAGGATTTAGGTTTTTATTAAAAATATGTAAAAAACAAGATTTATGTTTTTTTTAAATAAAATCACTACCATACCAAACCAAACCAGTATAAAATACATCTTAAATCAAGATTTAATTTAATTATAATTAAAAATGTAAAAATCAATTTTTTTTTAAAATTAAAGTTTACATAATAACTTTTTATTTGTCTTATCATATAAATAAATGAGAGCATCTCCCCTTACCTTACTAAAGGTGTCATATAAATAAATGACAGCATCTCCCTTTACCTTACTAAACTGTTGAGCAACTAGATACTACACTAGATTTAATAACTAACTTCTTGAAATGCAATTAAGATTGTTGCAAGGGTATGGCATACCATTTTAGAGTCAAATTAAGATCTCAACAATTAGCTACTAGATTTAATAACTAACTTCTTGTAATGCAATTAAGATTATTGCAAGGTATGACATACCTTTTTAGAGTTGAATTAAGGTTGTTGTAAGGCCCTGACATACCTCAATCATACTTCAATTTTTAATTTTTAGGTGATCTAAGTAAAAAAAACATTTATAGTCACACTTATATTTAAGCTGATAGATGTATATATCTTAGAATTTTGGGTGGACTATCATCTATGCTTTTTTATCTAAGAATAAGACAAGTGTACAAATTGATTCTATGGGCATCTAGGTTAAACTAGAGTGAGACAAGTAATAATATCTTAGAATTCTGGGTGGACTATCATCTATGCTTTTCTATCTAAGAATAAGACAAGTGTACGGATTCATTCTATGGGCCAATGGGTTAAAATAGAGTGAGATGTAAGTAATAATTAATAATTAATAATTTCAAAAAAATAAAAAATGGATAAATTAATATGTGATAAGTACAGTTGGTTATTATTGTAAAAATTAAAAGTAATATTCAACTATTCGATTATTAGATACAACTAGTAGCTTCACTCGATGGATTATTAGATACAACTATTACCTTAACTCCAAAGATTCTAGAACTATTAACTTAACTTAAACTCTAATCACAATTATATTGGATAACTATTAGATACACCTATTACCTTAACTCCAATGATTCTAGAACTATTAGGTTAAGTTCAAATCTAATCACAGTTATATTGGATAACTATTAGCTTAAGTCCAATGAGATTACAACTATTAGCTTAACTCCTCTAAACTCATGTGATAGTTGCACTTAGTGGCATGGTAATGTGCAACTCATGTGACTGTGGAACTCCACGTGGTAGTTGGGAGTCCAATTAATGTGCATAAGGATTATTGGAACTACATTTGAAAGCTAAGAGTAGAGATAACGGGAGTTGTTATATTAACTCCAATAACTTTTTATTAACTTTTAAATTAACTATTAGATTAACTCCGGTGATGATACAACTATGAGCTTAACAATAACAAATTAAATGATTGTTATATTAAATTTACTCTTACATACACGTAATTAAGATATGTTTTACTTAAAAAAACATTATCAATGTATCAAATATATGTCTCAGTATATTCTAAACATATGTTCAGATATATACATCTGGAGATATCTAAACATATTAAACTTATTAATATGGTTGTTGGTAGTCACATTCACATTCATATTTTATGTTTTGTTAAAAATTTTGGAACAAAAGCGAGGGTAGCATAGACAAAGTAAAACTTGAAAACATGCTATGGTGAACTTTGGCAGTTATTACCGACTGCAACTAGTTTATCACTTTCATGGGTCGTTCAAGACAATGACTGTGAATGCTGTACGTTTACAAATATAAAGAATCTCTCATCTTTTTTTTTCCAATTGTGATCTCAAAATGCTCCCATAAGAAGTTGTCGAGGCAAATTAACATATTATTATACTTGTCAAGGCAGCTTAAGTTGGACTATTAATCACTAAGTTTGCAATTTATGCATGCTACTATCACAGTATCATAAATTCTAAAGTGGTTGAGAAATTAAGGGTCTTATTGTCAGGTCGGCTGCGGATTGCTTGATGCCAACACCGAACATTTATCTTCATGCACAAACTCTTCAGTGAGTTTTCCTCTTTCTTCTTCTTCGTCACGCTTCTCTTCTCTGATCTATTCTGCTTGTCTGTCTTTTTTTTCTTTTTCTCTATATTTAGATTTACAATTTCATTCTTCATATAGAAAATTTATGTCGACTAACCGTCTTAACATTTAAAGACTGCAATTACTCTCTACCTAGAAACTTAGCTTCAACAACTAAATTCTACTATCTTATATGCGAGAAATATGAACTCTTTATCTTGTTAGCCTCTCTGGCATTTTCTGACCTGCTACAGACTCTGACAGAGTCAGCTGATTGGATTATGGATCAGCGAGTAATTAATATTTCCAACACTCCCTCTTAATTATGAGCAGATTGTAATTTAAAAAAAAAACATTACAAAATGTTTTCAGATCAGAAAACATGCTCAGTTCATGACATAGTTTACTGTACAGAACTTGTCATTCCCAAATAACTTCAGAGATACTGAAATGTATCCCTTTCCAATGGTTTTGTAAAGATGTTTGCAAGTTGATCTTCAAACCTGCAAAATTCTAAACAAATTTCTTTGTTGTTCACCAACTCTCTTATGAAATGATACCTTGTGTCAATGTGTTTGGTTTTCTTGTGAAACACATGATTCTTTGACAAGGAAATGGATGAATTGTTGTTACAGAAAATGGTTGTTGGTTCTATGAAATATCTTTTAACATTCTTCTCATCCAAACAACTTGACATGCAACGCCTGTAGCTACAACATACTCTACTTTTGCTGAAGATAGAGTTACTATGGGTTGTTTCTTCGAAGCCCACAAAACAACACCTGTACCAAAATGAAATTTGTACCCAGATGTGCTTTTCCTGTCATCTGTGTTGCCTCCATTGTCACTGTCACTATATCCTATGAGTTTAAAATTTTCTGAAGTTGAATACATTATGCCAAGATCTTTTGTACCACTTACATACCTCAGAATTCTTTTACCTACTTGCCAATGTGAGTCTTTTGGTGACTTCATGAATCTTGAGATCAGACTTACTCCATACATAATGTCTAGTCTTGTTCCTGTTAAATACATAAGGCTGCCAACAAGCCTTTTAAACATCGTAGGGTCTATAGTTGATCCATCATCATCTTTACTTAATTTTAAACCTGTTATTACTGTTGTTGGGGCTACCTTGCAGTTTGACATATTAAATCTTTTTAAAACTGTGCTTGCATAATTAGACTGTGATATGAAAATACCACTTTCAGATTGATGGACTTCAATTCCTAGAAAGAACTTCATGATCCCCAAATTAGTCATTTCAAATTCACTTTCCATGACTGTTCTAAATTATTTTATGCCAAAATCACTAGTAAATATTAAATCATCCACATATAGGCAAACAATTAACATGTTACCTTTCTTGTTCACTTTGGTGTACAGCGTTGGCTCACTTTCACTTCTGTGAAATCCATTCTCAATGAGATAGGAATCAATGTGACTGTACCAAGCTCTTGGAGATTGCTTTAAACCATAGAGCGCCTTCTTTAGTCTATACACTTTGTGTTCTTGTCCTAGAACTTCATAGCCTTATGGTTGTTCTACATATACTTCTTCATCCAAATAACCATTCAAAAATGCTGACTTAACATCCATTTGATAAACAGGGCATTTGCTTTGTGCAGCAATGGCCAAAATAGTTCTGATTGTATCCATGCATACAACTGATGCGAATGCTTCATCGAAATCTATGCCGGGTTGCTTTGTGAACCCTCTTGCTACCATTCTTTCCTTGTGCTTCTGCACATTCCCATAAGTATCTTGTTTGGTCTTATAAATCTATTTGACGCTAACTACATCTTGATCTTTTGGTACATCAACTAGTTCCCATGTCTGGTTTTTTTCAATACATTCTATTTCTTCATCCATGGCTTGTGCCCATACTTATTCTTCAACAATTTCCTCAAATGTTAGTGGATTATCTATTTGAGAAAATAATGCAAAGAGAGAGAAGGAATTTGGTGTACCGGATTCATATATCTCACGCAGACTTCTTGTCTTTACTGGATCTGTTGATGTCGAACTGCTTGATGGAGTCTGTTTTCCGCTTGGTGTGCTCGTTGGTGTAGCTGGAGCTGCGATTTGTGTTGATGTTTCGTGTGCTGAACCATGTCACGGTGTCATTGGAGTCGGCGGTGCTACGACCGGTTGATTTACTTGTGGTGTTTGAACCACTTCTTCCATCATGTCTTCATGATTGACATTTGACATGCAATCTTGACATTCTTCTTGATGGTTCCATCCCATGATTCATTCTCAACAAATTGAACGTCACGACTAATGATTATTTTCCTTGCGACGGGGTCATACAACTTGTATGCTTTTGTGTCTTCAGAATAACCAACAAAAATACATGTTTGCCCCTTCTTGTCTAATTTCTTTCTTAGCTCATCTCGCACATGAGCATATGCGACACAACCAAAAAATTTTAAATGAGAAAAAATATGATTCATACATGTCCATGCTTCTTGAGGAATCTTGTTCTTCATGCTCTTTGTCGAACATCGATTCATAATGTGTACGACAGTTGTGACTGCTTCACCCCAATATTCATTTGGCAAATGCTTTGCTGCCATCATGCTGCACACCATTTCCATAATGGTTATGTTCTTTCTCTCTGCGATACCATTCTACTGAGGTGTATACCACGCAGTGAATTGCTTCTGTATTCCATGAGTTTTGCAGAAATTTAGAAATTCATTTGAAATATATTCACCGCCTCTGTCTGTTCTTAGGGTTTTTATGCAGTGTCCACTCTAGTTCTCTACAAGTGCCTTGAACGCTGAAAAAACTAAATGCATCAGATTTATGTTTCAAAAAATATACCCATGCTTTTCTTGAGTAGTCATAGATAAAAGTAAGAAAATACTTGCAGCCACCAATGGACGTTGTTTGCAGTGGACCACAAATATCAGAGTGCATGATCTCAAGTGGTGTGCGTGCTCTGTATGACTTTCCAACTAGAAAAGTCTCTTTATGCTGCTTGCCAAATATGCATCCTTCACAAACTCTATCTGGTTCATCAATCAATGGAAATCCTTTTACCATATTCTTTGTGTGCAACAAATTCAGTCCACCAAAATTTAGATGTCCAAATATGAAATGCCATAACCAGGAATCATCCTGAACTTCTGTTTGAAATGCAGCCTGAAAATCAGTGCTATCTTTTTCTTTCTTGTCGCAGTACACAACTTCTTCTTTACTTTCTGCCTTGAATGCAGCTTCTGTATTATCTGGAACTATCCTCAATGGAAACAAGCGATTGCTTGTCATTGGCACTCTTGTGATCAACTGGTTGCTTGGACGTACATCTTTAATCACATAGTGATTGTCTTCCATGTAAACTTTGTAACCTTTCTGTATTAGCTGTCCAATACTCAGCAAATTATGTTTTAGACCTTCTACATGGTAAACATCAGGCATATACTTATGCTCCCCCTGTTTGGTTAAAATACTAATAGTACCTTTTCCCAAAATAGTGACTTGGACATTATTTCCAAGTGTAACATCAATTTGAACTAAATTATCTAGACTAGAAATTAAATTTAAATTACCAGTCATATGATTGCTGCAGCTTGAATCCAAATACCATATGTCACATGGACTTTCTTGGATGGTATTGCATTCAATTGGGGATCCGTATGCCATCAACATTTGATCGACGAAATGAGGGCATTTCATCGAATGATTCTGGCTTTGCTTCCCTTGGTCATATTGCTTCTTCCTGCATTCATATGCATAATGACCAATTTTTTTACAGTAATGACATTGAATCTTTGATTTATCAAACCTATGACCACTTGGATGACTTGTGTTCTGATTTTGTCCTCTACCAGCAACATCTGCAGGACTACTACTACGTCCTCCCCTTGAGAAGTTTCTTCCTCTGCCTTTGAAATTATTTCTCCCCCTGCCTCTTCCGTGGCCTATAGATGACTGTGCTGCGAATGCACCTTCCAATGATGTTTGAGTTCCGTTGAGCCTGTGTTCATGATTGATTAGTGAACCTTGCATCTCATCAATAGTAAATGTTGTAATGTCTGTGTGTTCTTCCAAGGTTACAACCAATTTTTCAAATCTTGGAGGAAAACTTCTGAGAATTTTCTGAACCACCTTTGGTCTGTTATGGTTTCTCTATGAGATTTCAGTTGATTATCAAACCAACAACTCTGGTATAAAATGAGTCTACTAACTTTGAATATTTCATGGACAGAGATTCAAAATCTCTTCTCATAATTTGTATCTTTGAAGTCTTTACCTTATCCAAACCTTGATAAACTATCCCCAATGTGTCCCTTGCTTGCTTTGCAGTAATTGTTGCTGCTACTCTTGGGAATATGCTTTCATGCATGGCTTGATGTATGCAGAACAAATATTTTTCATCTTTATTCCTCTGTTCCCTCAGGATATCTTTCTCAGCTTGTGAGATATTATTATATGGGCCTG
>LPNX010636518.1:39014-55066 GCA_001517045.1 Pseudotsuga menziesii | reverse complement strand
GTTGTTTATTTTTTTATGGTTTTTATTGCATTTACAAATAAAAAATGGTAATTTAAGTATCTAATTGAAAAAAAAAAGCTATGGGTGAATGAATTACCTCTTAATATGACGATTCACCGGAAGATTTGTCTTCAAATAGAGGAATGGGCACTCTTCCAAGCTCCCAGGGCATGGGCACGCCGTCGTAATTGCGATCATGTTTGGTGAAAACGACTCTCAGGTCGGGACTGTGTGTTTTTTTATTTTTTTTTTAGATTTACAAAACGCGCACGCGTTATAGAGTTACAAAACATGCGCGCGTTTTGTAACTCTATAACACGTGCGCGTTATAGTTACCTGGCCTACATGTCTGCTGACATGTCAGGCTCGGATTTACTATTCCAAGTGCTATGGAAGAGGAGCGCGTTCTTTTTCTATGTAACGTGAGCTTGTTCCTAAAAAGTAAGATTGCATCTAAAAGGTCCCTCAACTTCTTGCACACACCCCTAACAATGTTTTTGCAAGTTTTGAAAATTCCGTCAAGATTCATGGCCATAAGCAAGTAAAAACCAGCCAAAAATAGGGGCCAATTCACATTTGTTTATTCGAATTCCCAAAACTAATGATGGAGCCCACTTGGAGCGAATGTGAGCACGTTTCAACTAGGACCATTTAGCCATCCATTTTCAAGGATTCATTGTCATGTACTATAGGTAAGCCTCATTTTTCTCACCAATTTTATATATTTTACATTTTAGAATTTATTTATTTTTACGTTAAAATGTTCTTATTATTGAATTATAGTTATTATTTCATAAAAATGGTAAAAAAACCCCATTCAATTGAAAAACAAAACCTTAACCCTTGAGAGGACCCAAACCTTGAAATAAATCAAGGTTTCTAGATGAGTTGAGAAACTTACCTAGAGAACTGTCTTGCCTGTTATTAGTAACTTTCCTTGACATCGTTGTTGCTTCCAATGATCATGCATGTGGCCAGTTATTTGATATATATTACTATAGGGAGAGGATGATAGAGTTTTACATAGTTGGAATTAGTAAGGAAGAGGCTACAAAAATAAATATTCATCAAAGAATCAATTTTATAATTGTTGTTCATAGACCCTAAAACCAACAAATCACCTTATTTGAGAAATAGACATATTTGCATTAATTGGTGCACATTCCAACCATGGAGAGACAAATGGATAGATCGATGGTTTATGGTATTTGACAAACCTCCCTACAGTAATATGAAGGTTCCCTTATATTTTCTTCAGAAATTGTGGGATTAAGTTCATTCTTGGTCTCCATGTTAATTATTTTGACATTAGTGAATTCAAAGCGGTTGGTCACACTCTCAGGATCAAGCAAATGCTAGATTCAAACCATTGAGAGGGATAACTACTCTTAGGAACATGCCTAACACCCCACCCCTCAAAAGCCACCTCAAATGAGAGATAGGATATGAGTCACTATTACCACGATATCATCTTTGACACCACTATTATCACAATATAGGATAGGTGTTTAGAATTACACATTGAAACTACAATACATTTTTATGAATTAAAGTTTTCTAATATGAATGGAATTGTTGTTGGAATAAGTTAATCGTTTTAAGTTTCGATATTTTTTTTTTTTCATAAATGAATTCAACTTACTTAAAAAAAAATCTAGTTTTAGATAATTTTGTTAAAATTGATTATAGAATTGAATTAAAGGAATTTAAAATTTTAGACAATTTTGTTCAAATTTTAATCATTATTGTTTAAATACTTTTTATATTTTAGAAATGAATTCAACTTACTCATAGTTTATACTACAATTCCGTGAATGTATATCAACAATTCTAACAATTTCAACTATGTTTTGATTAAAACTATCTACTTAAAAAACCCTAGATAATTTTGTTGAAATCTCAATTTCATTGTTCAAATTAAGTTTTTTATTAAGTAAATGAATTTAGGGTTCAAATAAAAAATATGAAATACCTGGTTTATACAATTCCAACAATATATATCAACAATTTCAGCTAGATTTTAGCTAGCCAAAAAATTCCAAAACCTAAAATGTTTAACTTACAATCTCACCTTTTGGATATTAAAATCATAAGTAGAATCATAACCATGAAAAAAATGGGAAAACATTTAATCTACATTGCATTACAATACTACATTGAACAAATACACACAAAATGTAATTAGAATGGTAGTTGGTGGTTAATTCATAAATGGATTACCACTTCTTATTGCTAAATAGGTCCATGAGTATCCTAACCTGCCATTGTTGATGATAAAAGTGATAAGTCTATCATCTTTAGCAGGCGACCAGGCGACCAGAGACCTTTTGGAAGCTTCAGTATGAAGGGAAATAACGGGAGTTTCATGATTTTAGCTCTTTGATAGAATGAATGCTTGTAAACACGTGGTGCAATAATTATTCTTGTAACACAATTTGATTGAGTAATATTTGAAAGGAAAGAAGTGCATTAATATTAACATAATGATTGACTAATAATTAAAAGGGGAAATGTCCATTGGATTGGTATTAACATGATTATAATTTATTGACCATATAATATTACGTTAATCAAGAATTTAAGTTATATGTTTCTATTTTTTATTTTTATAATAATAACACTCTTCAAAAAATCCAAATATATGTAAATGTAGAAATATTGAAAATCACAACCAAAATAAAATAATTATTTTTAAATATTTTTTTTTTTTTATAGTAGCCAAGTTTGAAATAATTATATCCTTAATGAGACTTGGAATAAATTTAAGAAATTCCAAACACATTCTCTAATATATGATTTTAAAATTATTTTTTCTTAGGACACTATATGCATTTATAAAACCATGATTAGACATTTAGAATATAAAGTACTAAGTTAAGAAAGCATAATATTTTTTGTATTGGTTACGGGGGTTCACTAGTGAGGCAATATCATATCCGTCCATTCATATTGAGGGTTTGAATACTCATAAAACCCTAAAATATATATTGCCTCATATTAAGAGGTCAAGGTTTTTTTTTTAATTGGACATAGTAATATGAATATTAGGGGTTATTTTATTTAGATGGGATGAGGAATAAAATCCAAATCAATGAAAAGATTCATATATATAACTTAATCTTCATATCTTTAGAGGCCTCTCACAAGGACCGATCTTCCCACCAATTCCTCCTATATGTCACACAAGTCTGTGCCTTATCAGATTCCTCATTGAAGGAATCTTCTCTGCAACCTATTCCTAGATAACAAGAAGGAACTACAAAATATCTTGGCTTGATAAGAAATATTTATTAAGACTTAGCTTTTTGTTAACGGGTTGTTTCAAGTTTTTTAAACATGTTTAAAATTTTCTTAATACATTTCCCCATGCATCAATACTATTTCTTTGTTGTAGTTATTCTCACGTTATTCTTAGCTAAAATCAAGTGTTTGTTGACATCTTGTCTCAATAAATAAAATACAATGAAATGTAGGGTCCAAGTCCATCCAAGAAAGGGTTTCAATTTTGCATTTTTATGGAGTTTAATTTATTAAGCTTATAGAAAACATGATCTCTCTATGGCTATACTTGTATTTACATGATATAAATTTGGTAGAGTGGCATGTTATGGTGTGAAACATCTGCCATTCTCATATTTTATAAGCATTGCACTAAAAATTGGACTATTGACATTTCACATTCTTCATTACATTGATCTCTTGACTGAGTTGGATTTTACGTATTTTTCCTTCCCCGTTTCTATTTCGCTTGGTCTTCCACTATCCAATGCTACAAATTGATTAGTCACTGTTGCAATCTGATGGGATCATTATTAACATTATATTATTATTTTATTTAACATCTTGTTTGCTTATAGTAAGATGTGTTAGGTATCATGTTCGTTAAATTTTGATAATATGATATAAAGGGGGTATTAAAAATGGGTTGATAAAATTGAATACCTACAATACATGATAAAACTAGGGGTTTTCTTATTTGGAAATGTGTATTGTGAGGGGGGTTCAACAATACAATTTTACTAGGAGCTTTCCAATATTTAGTGAAATTAGGGATATTCTTTAATATCTCATGGAAGGTTGTGCTATGTAACAAGTTCAAGAGTGAACCCTCTATGGGAAAAAGAAGATGCCAAAACAAATATTTCTTATATTCTTTTCTACTTGTTTTTAGGCCTTGGAAAAAAAGAATTGTTACATTATTTTTAGAATTTTTCTTCAAACTTCATGTTCTCGAGTAATAAATCAAATGCTCAAACATAATAAAACTTGAAAAACAAAAGGTTCGACATTTCTTGTTTAATTTGTATAAATTAAAGAATAACATTCACTATAATTGATGTTTGTAGGCATTTTTTCCAATAAATCTATCATTAGCAAAACATCTTAGAGAATTCATGCATTATGGTCTTTCCTATTGCCATTAATCTATTTGAGTTTTGGTTATTTTTATATATTTTAGGTTTTATTAATATTTGAGTCATCATTTATTTTTCTTTTCATTCACATTTGAGTTTTGGAAAGTGATGGTATAGTAATTGAGAAGTAATTCAAACTTTATCCACGATTTCATTTGCAAGTCTTATGCCATGATTGAGGAGGTAGCAAGCTCAAGTCTCATCTATCACACTTTGTCTACACAGTAGAAACATTCCCTTTGCTTTTTGAATCCCATCACTTCAGAATCAGAAAACACCACTTTTACTGGTGGATGTGTATCTATGAAGAAGAGACAAACCAAGAATGAAGAAAATAAGACCCATTCTAATGCTATGGATAGTCTTTTACCTTACAACTAGGTAATATACATCACATATTTTAGTAACATCGTTGAACTTCTTGCAAAAAAAACTAAAAGCTAGTAATAAAATTATCGAGTTGTTGGTTATGCAAATGATAATAGAACCATACAATAACAAAGATAATGAGTAAATACATAAAAACTCTTCCAAACAATTTCAACAAAAATCCATGCAAAGAGTTAAAGACATCTAATATCTAATAGGTAGTCATAAAGCTAACGGTAATGTTTGGTAGTTGTGGAGGACATTGCTAGACATTGCTACCACGTAGCTCTTGTGGTTTGTTTTTAATCTATAATATAAAAATGGTATAATCAATGTTATAAACAATTTTCACTATCAGAATAATATGAAAATGAAAATAGTCTAATGAGTGTCAATGTCATATACATTTTTCTCCAATGGCATATTAGATCATTTGTTTTTAAATATAATTAAATATTTGTATTATTCTATTTCTAAAGCCAATGGCATATGAAATAATTCGTTTTTAAATAAAATTAATAGGCCATTTGTTTTTAAATATAATTAAATATTTGTATTATTCTCTTTCTAAAGCCAATGGCATATTTTAATAATTCGTTTTTAAATAAAATAAAAAATTTGTATTGTTCTGTTTCTAAAGCTGTCAAGAATAACATGAAAATGGTCTAATCAATGCCAGATACACTTTTACCATTTGCCATTGGCAAATGAGATGATTCGTTTTTAAATATATAATTAAAATTTTGTCTAATTCTATTTCTAAAGCTGTGAAAATTAACATGAAAATGGTATAATCAATATCACATACACTTTTCGCTGTGAAAATTAACATGAAAAATAGTATAATCAATAACATATAGACTTTTCACTAATGGCATATGATATAATTCGTTTTTTAATTAAATAAAAAAAGAGTGAAAATATAATTAAAAATTTGTGTGATTCTATTCCTAAAGTTAAACATTGGAAACAGAGTTCACCAATAGTCCAAGCATAGTTGACTTTGATTCGATTACACCACAACGGCAGGTATAATAAAAACTCATGGAATCGCTCAGTGAAAATTAAAAAGAAAAAGTGTATGTCGTTTTGTTTTCCTGTGTTTACAGATGCGCTGAGGTGAGCTGGACAGAACTTAAAAAAAAAACATGTACGTTTGGTCCATCCAATACTAAAGTCAACTCGGTCCATTCAACGGACCAACAGCAAAGATGCGCTGAGGTGAGCTGGACAGAACTTAAAAAAAAAACATGTACGTTTGGTCCATCCAATAATAAAGTCAACTCGGTCCATTCAACGGACCAACAGCAAAGTTAGTGGTTGACTTCACTGTTGGTCCGTTGGATGAACAGAACTTACATCGCTGAGCCGGACTGTGCCCATTTTCGAAATCTTTTGAGCTATAAATTTGCTATTTATATGAGGAAATGGCCTGTACACTTTCCTCTTTCCTGTGTGACAAAGGACGCTTAATCCTTAAATAACAAGGAGTTTCTGCTGTTGCATCATGGGCGAACAGTTTAGAGCTTATCAGCCAGAGAAGCTTTCTCTCGGCCCGGCATATTTCGATCAGTTACAAGTTCAGGATTATGAAACCTTTAAATACATGTTCGTTTATTACAGACTCCCCTATAGAGTCTACTATTTAGGGACGCTGGCTACATACATTTTGAACAATCAACCCGGTAGGATAAGTAACTGGTATACCGAATATTCGATCCGTTTTAGTGACGAAAACCAGATAGCTTTCATGATGGCAATAGATGGCTTATTCCTTCTGCAAATCTTGAGCTATATTGCTCTCCTTTAAAATCTTATATTTTCGGCTAATTTACTATCCTTTTTTATCATTATGAAGGTCACATATTTATTATTGTGCTCAAGAGACACTTTTTACAGGTCAAACGGGGTTCTTTATCATTATGAAGGCCATATATTTTTATTGTATTATTCGGTAGGGGTGATATATGTCAAGTCTAACCTCATTGGCACGTGTTTATATTTTCTTTTTTATAAAAAAGCCTTTATTCATTTGAATAATATGGACTGCTCCGAAGAGCTTTATTCAGCTTTGCTTACAAAGCTTACATCATTTCTCAGCCAAAACGACTGGCAATGTCTTTTTGAACAAAACTGATCTGTGCAAAATTTACATCATCTTCCTTTCAGAGAAAGGACCAGTCTTTTGCCTCATCATTGTATCCTGGATATGTGCTCTTACAGGCTACATCTTTCCCACAAAAAGAGACTCTTATGATTTTTGTGAGCTATCTGCAGCCTGATCAAAATGAAAGTCCTGTGCATTTTTTAATCATAGTGGGTTGTAGAACAAAAAGGATTATCTTTCTCCAGTGACCTCGCTTTTTATGATCCCTGGCTGAATAGCTAAAGCCTGTTTAGACAGCCTGTCAGCCTCTTTGTTAAATTCTCTATAAATATGATTGAACAAGACTACTTCAAAGGAAAGTTGTAAATCCAAAATTGGTTTTACAAATGAAGCTCTTATGTTGTTTCTTCCTTGAACCCGTTCTATAACTGTCTTGGAATCCCCATAAATGTGCAGCTTTAATTGTTTATCCTTTGCAATCTTGAGAGTAGTCCATAACCCTGAGAGCTCATGGAAATTTTGTTGGTTTCATTTAAGAAGATTAAAGGCACCTATATATATAAAGGTTTATAAGTTTAAATTTATTACATTATAAAGAACATATTTGTATAAATATATACTTTAAAATGAAAGAATATCTCAAATTGTGTGATTTCAATGCGGGGACAATAATAATGGAGTATATATTCAATTATGTATTGTTAAGACCATAGGTGTATTTATTTGAGAATTTGAGATGGACAACCATCTATGTTTTCTCTAGATTGCACTAGTATTATATAATTGTATTTTATAGCAATGGTTCCAAATCTAAAATAAAGAATTATATGAATGGATAACTCTTACTTTATTTATAACTAAGTTACAATTACTAGTTACAATGAAACTCTTACCTCATTGATGGCTAAGTCGCAGTTACTAGTTACAATGAGTAAAATATGATATATATAGATATGTTTATTTATTGATGGCTAAGTCGCAGTTACTAGTTACAATGAGTAAAATATGATATATATAGATATGTTTATTTATTGATGGCTAAGTAGAAGTTACTAGTAACAAAATATGATATATATATATGTTTTTATTTATAAGATTTATTTGTTATTATTGCTATTATTTAGAATAAAATTGTAAATTGAAGTAATTGAAAATATATATGGTTAAGTTAATAATACATTATTTAATACCAATTAAATTAAT
The DNA here is from genome assembly GCA_001517045.1 of Pseudotsuga menziesii. Lineage (NCBI taxonomy): Eukaryota > Viridiplantae > Streptophyta > Pinopsida > Pinales > Pinaceae > Pseudotsuga > Pseudotsuga menziesii. Next base: position 46,972 of record LPNX010636518.1, on the reverse strand, counting down.
ATTATTAAAGTAGATATTAATTTAGATATTAGTTAAATTAGTATAAATCTATCATAAAAAATCCTTTTTAGAACCTAACATTAATTATTAATTTATCTGAGTACTTAATAGAACCTAACATTGAACCATACTAGTTATATAAAATAAAATAGAACATCATATTAAACCATACTAATTATATAAAATAAAAGATTAAACCAAACTAGTTGTATGTAATAAAATATTAAGTAAATGTGTTTTTTTAAATTTTAATGGAATCCCCATATTAAGTAAATGTTTTTTATTTTTATTTTTTTCTTTGAAGGGAATTCTCCACCAGGCCGCATGGAACTCGAACGCGAACGGGAACGTCTTTGCTGAGCTGCCCCAAACCCTAGATTGTGATGGACCAGTTCGCTACTTTCGACCATTGCTACAGACACTCGCAGTTCAGAATGATATTATGAAGCTATACAATCAAATACCCTTCTTCGTCTTAAAGAGAATCCTTCAATGGGAGGCAGCTACATATCGACAGATGATGGTTGCTTTGAATAAAGTTACAGGTCAAATCCAGATCCGTCAAGAGCATATCTCTCAAGACCCGTTGCTTGGAGACCTGATCAGTCAAGACCCGATGCTTCACGGGCAGAACCCGACGCTTCAAGATCAGATCCCTCAGGAGCAGATGATCAGTCAATACCAGATCCGTCAACAACAGATCCAGATCCGTCGAGAGCAGATCAATTAAGACCTGAGCTTTCAATTGGCGGCATGCATAGATCAAAACCTCAACACAATTCTAAGAAGCGCTTGGGGCAGTCTCTCTCCTTTTACGTATATGAGTACTGACAGCGGGCACCACGGTTCGCATGCATTTGTTGAGCTTTCATTAATGGAAGAGTCACATCTTTTAGGGTTATTGTGTCTTACAATATAATGGACTCTTCCCCAGCAGCTTCCAGTAGAGGTCTTGAACTCGCTGGCAATCAAACGAAGGAGGAAAAGACGCATCATCTCCCAACAGCAGTAATACTCAAAGGAAAAGGAGTGAAGTTCACTGCACTTGAACAGCAGTATCTCAAAGAAATTGATTTCGATAGCTCCAGCTGCAGGTTTTACAGACCCAAAATTAAAATGGACGACACAGCTGACACTGTCATGAGAAATTTAATGGCATTCGAGGATCGATACGTTTGCATCAACCCTATGCAAACGATCAGACCGGTAATGCGCTATGTGGAATTGATGGTATGGTTGATCAAGACAGCCGCAGACGTTAAGGTTCTGTGGGATAGCGGTATCATCCACAATCAATTGGAAACTGATGATGCGGTGGCCCAGCTCTGGAACGAAATGCAGCATATACTGAAGAAGGGCGAATACAATCCGATAGACACCGCCGTTGAAGGCGTTGCAACCTTCTACACAAGCAAATATAGAATATTTAGGTTTGGATTAATGTTTAGATTAATGTTTGGTGAGTTTAAGAAAAGGTATTTCTCAAGTCCATGGCTAGCAATATCTCTGATAGCAGGATGTATCTTATTTGGTTTGACTGTACTGCAAACTCTTCTCAGCTGGCAGCAAGTGCGCCTTCAAGCTGACACTTCCAAAAAAGGATAATCACGTCATCTCATCGGCTCGGCTCCATCAAATGAATACCCTAAAAATAAGCAGTGACTTCTTCCATGACATTAAGTCTGTCATCCTGTTTCATTATCATCCTGTCTTTTCAATTCATTTTCTTCATCCAGCCAAATTTGCTACATGGATTTCATCCGGTCTTTTCATTTTGTTTTCATCATTCAATTGCTACATGAACTTTATTGGTTTCAGCTAATTACAGGATGTATTCCTGTAATGCCTTTTATATTTAATATGAAGAACATGTATTTTGTTTTATTGTATTCCTGTAATGCCTTTTATATTTAATATGAAGAACATGTATTTTGTTTTATTGGTTTCATCTTATTGCAGTATCTATTCGTGCTTTCTCTTTTAATATGAAAGAACTACAATGGTGGCATTCATATAAAACAAAATCGAAATCTCAAACTCCAGTCAAATTAATCAGAGGTCTAAAATATATTCATGCTCGAATGCCCTAATTTCTCAGTTTTATTTTGGGGTGTGTGTCAAAATTAATAAGTGTCAACTTTTTTATTTGTCTTATTTCACAAAGGTGATAGTTTTTAATTTTAGGTACATGATAAAAAAACAAATTATTTTTTATTTTTTATTTTTAGGTTGATAGACTTTTTTATTTGAGATTGGGGGTGGACTAAGACCTATGCTTTGTCATCTACAAACCAGCATGAGAGAGCTGTAATCTTTGGAGATTGACTTTATGGTAGTTGTTCAAAATTCAAAATAAACAATTATAAAAAAAGGAAATAAAAAACAAATGATAACTAGCTAGCTAGCAATGCATGGATAACTCATAGCTCATGAATGGATAACCAACACTTAATGGCAGATAACTAGAAGAATGCGAAATAAAAAGAAGATAACTCATAATTGATAAATGGATAAGGTAACTAGAAGAATGTGAAATAAAAAGAAAATAACTCATAGTTGATAAATGGACTAGCCTAGATCCAGCTTTACCCGGCTCTATCATGCGCCGAGAGGGATCAAATATTTCGAGGTGCAAACCCTGCTTCAACAATTGTACTCCAAAAAAGGATTTGCAACTCGAAATATTTGATCCCTCTCGGCGCATGATAGAGCCGGGTAAAGCTGGATCTAAGCTAGTTTTTTGAAATAAAAATATCACACCAATTCATATTTCATAATGATAATTATTTAATGCTTCACCTATTTAATACTTCCCATTTCATGCTTCACATACACTTTTTAAAGCTTCAATTTCGTATTTGATACGATGAATACACCTTCTAGTTAATACCTTCAATATGAATATTTAAAGTAAACGCATATTGGTGAATATATTTTTTAAGCTTCAATTTTAATTTGATGAATATTTAGAGTGAACGAATGACACCTTCTGGTGAATACACTATGAATATTTAAAATAAAGGCGTTACAATATTTAAAGTGAAAACATTACAGCTTTTAGTGAATACAATACGAATATAAAGTGACGGAATTACATCTTCTGGTGGATCCATTATGAATATTTAAAGCGAATACCTCACGGCTCTTAACTTAAAATGGCGGATGATCATTCTGTAATTCCAGACCAGCAAAGATCCAGGATTTGAAGACTTGCCAGAATTGTGCTAATCAAATTCAGAACTTTAGACAGATCTGGCTCCAACTAAACCTTTCTTGGATCTTTTGTAAATTTGTTTGCAGCAATCAACACCGACCATATTTCTGTCTCAAACACCTTCATGCTTGGCAATGATTTAATCAGCGTGCTACTCAAATTTAGAACCTTAAAAGAGATCACAGTCTCAATAAACCTTTTTTTTAACTTCTGTAAATTTGTTTGCAGCAAACAACAATTAACAGATTTATGTTTCAAACACCCCCACACTCTCTAGTAATGATTGAATCAGCCTGCTACTCAAATTCAGAACCTTAAGAGATCATACTGGGAAGAACTTTGTAAATTGGGAACTTTTGTAAATTTGTTTGCAGCAATCAACAATGACCAGATTTCTGAAGTTCTGAATGACTTGGGAAGCAAATTCAATTAATTATCATTCAAAAAATGTTTAGTGCATTCTGAATATTCATTTTCAACCAAAGCTATCAAGCCCTTACCTACAGGGCCATCAACGTCCTGCATCTTACAACTCACAAGTCACTAGGCGGTCATCAACGTCTTTGAGAAGTGGCTTGATCAAATAACGATCGGGCTAAAAGATTGACATAAATTCTTTCAATCTCAAATGGTTTGTGGCCACGCTCATTCCTTTCCAGAAACCCTTCTTCAATTCACTCTCATTCCTTTTAAGCCGACATTGTGCCAGCTTCAAATATATATTTATTATGAACCGACATTGTGGGAGCTTTAAATATATATTTATCATGAGCCGACATTGTGACACTTGTCACTTACACGTTGAGCTTACACTTCTACCTCATACCGGGCTGTAGAATGCGCCTCTCGGCGCAATAAGTCAGTGGATAACTCACACTTGAACCCATTTAACTAAAAAAATATGAGGAAAACTGTTTTTTTTTCAAATTGTCTTCCATTCCATTACTATTTCTTAACCATTTGGTCCCTATGGACTTGATCGAGTCACAAACTAGTGGGTGTGCTAGTATAGGTATATAATAAGAAAATTAGTTTTTTAAGGTTACAAATAAGTGGTGGCATTAGCATAAGTTACAATCTTGTGGTGTGGTGTGAAGGTGATGGTGTCAACAACACTTACATTTTGTGGTATTAAAGTAGTGATATTAGCACATGACTTATATTTTGTGGTGTTAAGGATGGTGTTAATGTTTGTTAATATTACTAGCAATTGAATTTTTCTTCAACTACATTAAAAGAAATTGCAGGTACCACATAGTGGTGCTTAGCTATTATTTGTCACATGGACATGTAATAGTCAAATTTAACTCTCTCTCTTTTTTAATTCATTTAAATAGAGGATCAAGATTAATTTAAAAGATTTTCCACCACAATCACAATGAATTCTATTATTTATTTTAAATAATTGATTTAAAAAAACAAATTCACATGATTCATTTATGAGGATTTTCACAACAAGTAGAAAAAAATTGCAAATAATTATTTTGTAAATAATTCAATATTAATTTTTAATAATGATGATGATTAACCTCGATTGAGACCAACTTTGGTCTATCGAACATTAAGAAGGATAATACTTGGTTTACTTTAAAATCGACTATCGGACTTTAAGAAGGATAATACTTGGTTTAATTTAAAATCTTGTTCATGTGCTCAAAAAGCTTGCCAAGAAGCTTTCCAAGGTCACTATAGTTTTGGCAACTTAGGAGGCTATAAAGGGTTGTATTTTAGAAAATACAATGAAACTGAGATCTAATGTGTGTGTAAGAAGGACAGTCTAAGAGAAAGTAATTTTCATCCTCGACGCTCATAGGCTCACACAGACAGAAAACCCTTTTCCGTCGATGGAGTTTTAGGAATAGACCAACGTCATGTTTCCCTATGGAGTTCATGATAGTTCATTCTAATCTTGGCTATATTAATTTTCTTCTATGAGCTAGTTATTACTGAGAGATACTTCTAATCTTCCAAATTAGGATTAATGAACTCCTTAACCACTAAATTTTCCTCACACCACAATTTCTCTTTAACCTTATAAGTAATAATATTTTTGACATTATCAATATTCTGTAAAATGTTGTTTTCATAAATTCCCCAATGGTTTAACCAAGCCATGGTATCATTACACCAACACCACTTGAGGCGTAGTTGGTTTTGACTTGAGGTTAAAGTAATTTTAGGAAGTCTCTCATTTCCCATGTTATTTGTCTTATGCTTATACATTAGTCACCTAGACATAACCATGCTCTCGACCGGGGAAAGACCCACTTCTATGAGGAGAATAAGATAAGGGATATTGCTTTTAATTTTGAGGTTATAAGTTATAAATCGCTTATGGATTTGCTCAATCTTCCTCCAAGATTCTCTAGAAATGTTGCACCCCCAAACTTCACAACCATACAAGATACCACGGATGACAAGAGTTTCAAAGAGGAACTTATTTTTATCCCACATGACCACATTGTCTCATTTACAGTTATTTTCAAGACCAAAATAGGCTTTTCACCCTCCATTAATCGTTTTCTCAATGCTATAGTTCCAATTGAGCTTGTGATGATTATCAGTTATGAGATACTTGTATGAAGCCACTTCTTATATATTTCTATTATCATAAATAAAATTTGCATATGTCTTTGTTAGATTTTATAATCATGATTTTTGTCTTGCTAGTGTTAACAATCGTACCGATGTTAGAGCAAAACAATTTAAGAATTCTTAATTGTTGATTGAGATCAGAAGGAAGCCTTGCCATAAGAACAATATCATCAACATAAAGTAGGAGGATGATAACTATCCTATCTAATATTGTATCGGTGCAACCTACTTCTTATAAACACATTTCTAGCTTATCGATGTAAATACCAAAAAGGGTAGGGGAGAGGGGGGCAACCTTTTTTAACTCCAATATTACAATTTATATCGCTTTTCCACCCCTCATTAATTTTTAAAATTGGCAATGACCTTTTCGTATAACCTTATCGCAGAAACTCTCAACTCAAAAGGAACCTTAAGCTCCTCTATCCTATTCCATGGGTTATTTCTAGGAACTGTATCAAAAGATTTTCTAAAATCCACAAAGAAACAAAATAGGTCATACTTATTATTACAACATTCCTCTACAATGATCCTAAGTGTAGCGAGGTGGTTTGTGGTTGAATGATGCCTTCTAAAACCTGCCTGGCATTTAGCTCGCTTACCTTCTGTTTCTATCCATTCATTGATCTTCTTTTCTCAAATAATACCTGTCACACACCTATAAATTTTGAAATATATATATGGGTATGTGCAAGCTAATGGGGTCTCTTTTGACGCTTTAGATGCAATAGAAAACTGAAAAAACAGGCATCCATCAACTTGCATGGATATTTTGAGACACTTACACAATGAATCTTGCGATGAGTTAAAAACAAGAAATGTAGTAAATTGAATGACGTTTGCAAATATATAATTTTTTTCTATTGAAAATGTTGTTAACTATCTAAAGTTAGATATTTTCTAACGGGCACTTTTTTATTTTTGGGACAAATGATAAGGTATATGTTTTTTGTGGGTGTAGCCTCTGAATGACTAAATGATGGAATAAACTTACAAAAATGGGTAGACATATAGAGGACATATAGTACTAGTGCACATCTATTTTTCCAATAATAAAAATATTTTTTTAAATTTTTTTATTATCTAAGAGATCAAACATCGAAAATGGTATGTCAATTGTGGGTGCGGCGTTTGAATGTCTTAATGCAATTATTTGGAAATGGTTTTTTTATAGCATGTAGAGGTCAGTGTTCTTTAGTGCACCATACATTTTTTTTTAAAATAGTTGAGAAATGAAAGAGATATGGACAAAACACTAACAATGTGTTTTTTGAGTTTAAGAGTGATGACAGAAGATAAAAAAAATTATGTATTCTTGTTAAAATTTACATATTTGGAATCTACAAAAAAACCATATATGTTTCTAAAATTTCATAAAAAAATGGAGGTGTGCAGATTACTATAACCAACGTCTAAACACAAGCATATTGAAAGTTTGTATATAATGTTGAATTAGCCATGGTTTATCATACTCCAAGGCATATGCATGTTCAATCCGACACAAAGTTTGAAGCAGAAACATAGGAATAAGAATTCCATGCAAGCATGGGTGGAGGCTTGGCCTTATCATTTGGAGGGAATACATTTTTTAATTTAAAAAAAAAATGGGAAGCACGTTTTATTGAAGCAAAATGGGAGCACATTTTATTGAAGCACAATGCGCATGCGTTTTGAATTACTTCAATGAGTGCTTGTTTTGTCAATTATACCAATACTTTTATTATTTTATGCCCCCCGCACTCCCCTCTTTCCCCTAAGTCTTACTAACCCACGCTCCTTCTCTCCCTACCTCTAAGCCCCCCTTCTCCTATCCCTACCTTTAGCCCCCCTCCTCTCTCTTCCTGACACCCCACCACCCCATTTGTTCTCACTCTCTCTCTCTCTCTATCTCACTCCTANCTAACACCTGTATGTCCCCTCCCGCCCACCCCTAAACCCATATCCCTTTCTCTCTACCTCTAACTCTTAAACACCCCCCTATTGTTCTATCTATAATCAGTTAGCGCCCCCATCCCCCATCGAAACCCCTAAACCTCCCTTCCTCTCTCTCTCTCTCTTCCTCACACACGCATCCCCCTAGTACCTCTCTCTCACTCCTAACACCTAAAACCTCTCTCTCCACACTTGCTTGCTCCCAAACTCATCCAAC
>LPNX010636518.1:14565-36210 GCA_001517045.1 Pseudotsuga menziesii | reverse complement strand
TACTCTTAAAATCCTAACACACCTTTTACTCTCTCTCTCACACACACACATCCACAGGTCAACCCATCCCACTAAGGACACCACCCCTCCACTCTATCTTTGTCTCTTTCTCTCTCTCTCTCTCTCTCATACACACACACACACATACCTATGTCTCCCCTTACCACTAAGGACCACCCCCCCCATTTTGTGCGTTTTATTGAAGCAAAACGGGAGTGTGTTTTTGCAAGGTAAAACAGGAGCACGTTTTGAAAGGTAAAACAAGAGCGCGTTTTTGTGTACTATCCTAATTGGCATTCATGTTGGCAGCCTTGGGACTAGGATTGGCATGGTCGGGATTGCTTGGGATGATTTCAATTTTATGGATCAAGAGTGATTGACTTCACTCTACCATTGCATCTAAAAGGTCCCTCAACTTTGTGCACTCACCCATATATATATATATATATATATATATATATATATATACTTTTTTACTGAGTGAATAATGTAGCATGTAATATTAGTCACAGCATGCACACTTCGTCGTTTATTTGTATAATAACCGATATTTGAAATCTCACTGAATTGGATAGGTTATATTTTATGCGGTGTTTACATCTGATTATTGAGGACCTTAGCACCACACTTGCAGGTGATTTTTTTAAAGCTTTTAATATTTATCTTACTATATGGTTTGCTAAGGGTTGCTTAGCCCTAAGGTTAAGTTTCTCCCCTAGTCGTCACGTCCTAAATCTAGCAACTAAATACGATGCTAGCAATATAGTTTTAATAAGATAAGAAGTTTGGGGGACTATGGTGTGAAAATACCATAGTCTTGATCTCGTACCTTGGCATGGAAAATATTGATATGATTCAACTTAAGGTGTAAACCATAGTCCACAAGGTATAAGTGACTATAGGTCTTATGCTAAGTTTTTACGAGCTAGATGAAATGTTAACAAAAGGGAAACTATGGTGATCATACCATAGTCGTGGTTGATCCTTGGAAACAACTTCGAGGTGTGATAACATATGGCTTAGCCTTGTGATTATTGGAGGTACAAGGGTTAAGATGGTTGGTACTGAAGTTGACCTTGGTAATAATTTTTTTCCTTGACTGCGAGTTGACAACGCAATCAGGCAGTTAATGACATGCCTACAAAAGTATACAAGATAAAATCTTGTCCATCCATCTGTCTTACACTCTAGTAAGGGATTTGATTGGGTTTAATGCGGTTTTCCATGTTAGAATGTTTCATTTGATTGTTGTTTTTGGTCTGCAAGGTTTGTGGAAGAAGGTTGTTCCTTCCATGGTTGTGCTGTGCAATATCTTTGTTCAATCTCTTACCTAGTCATTGATGGCATTATTTTGTTTGTTTTCTAGGTTTTCTTGAGGTATTACTCAATGTTGATGGCCTCCAAAAGGTCTCATCCTTGTTGGTTTACTGCGATATGAACCTGGTTCAATGCTTAAAGGCCTTTCAATGCCTTTAACCAGGTATGTTCATCGAACTCAATTTGATGGTGTAAAAGTTTTATATTTTTTTTTAAAATTCAGGAAACGTGACCATTGACTTGGGTTTTGGTTTTTAACAGTAGGTAGAGGAGGAATAAAGATGTCCATGAGGATCTGACCCCTAGCCCTCTCTGCGTGTAGATGAGGTAAAGTAATTTTAACTTCGGTCATCATCTTTTACAATTTTTAATGAATATTGTTATGATTCTAACTACATTGCCGGCGATTGCAAGTTATGGGAAATCCAGCAAGGGTGGTGACATGGTCACCTCCTCCCAGTACTGCTACATTACACATTTATGGAGAGTATAAAAACTCTACTCTGTTAAACATTTATCTAAGGTCAATTCTTTCTTAACCAGGAGCTAACAAAACTTAGTTTTTTTTAATTTGCTTGTGAACTCCTAGTGTGGATGTTGTCTGGTCTGCATCAATGTCCCGTATAGCCATGAGGTAAGGATTATTTGAATAATTAGGTGGTTGGGTTCATGGCCCGTGTAGGAAGGAGGTTTTCGCCCCAACGCAAGATAAGTTGGACTATAAATTTTGTTAAACCCTTATGGGTTTTCATCCTACAGGAAAAGAGGGCTTTGCATCCTCTCTGTTTCAGTGTTATCGTAAATCCCCTTTTTATTTCGATATTTAACTAATTTATTATGACCCCCTTTGGTTCTGTACCAACTTACGGTTTATAGTTTTGTTTCAATTTTTTTACCCTTCATTATAATGATAGTACTTGCCACAATATAGTTTATACAGTGGATTCCATTGAATAATGGTCTTACTGCCATGTACTAGATGTTTAGATAATTTCGTTGTTTATGAAGTAATGGAAATATGTGAATTCGAATTTGATTATGTAAAGTTAATTCATTTTTCAAATAAAATTTACACCTCGGGGTTAGATACCCGTAATAAGAGGTTGAGTGTTTTATTTTAAGACTGTATTCGATTTTACTTATTTAGTTCCTCTTAGATATGACTATGCAATTGTGAGCTAGTGTCATAACAGATCTAAAAGACTTAGTTATAATGGACTACCCACTCAACTTCAGTGGTGTAATTGTTAGTTAGTGTCATGTCCCCATCCCAATGAGACTACTAGTTGACAATGCTTCACCCACCTACTATTTCCCTCGGTTGGGAGAAGAGGCATTAAATATTTCAATATGGGAGCTATGGGACCCAAGAGAACCTTAGTTTTTAATTTACACATTAAATTGTGTCATACAAATAATAAATATGGAGAAAATAAAGTGGCATTGGTTCATAAGGACATTTGGAGGTTCATGAAGACCTTGGGTGGCTAGATTCTTCCTTACACATGTCATGACTTAACCCCAACTTCTAAATTATGAGTAATGGAACGTTCTTGGAAGGTGAAGAGGTGTCAAGTAACATAACATGAGCCTAAGGATTCGAATGGGTGAAGATGGGTAACTCCCCATAGAAGAGGAAGAGGCTAGGAAGAAACTAGGTGTCACTAAGAGAGAGATTCCCTACGTTTTATGACAACAATGATGGAAGATTCTATGACAAGTCAGACTTGATTTCATACCTATGACAATATGACATGTCAGGGCTAAAACTAGTATCCAAGAGGGTGCACTTGGGGCTTCGTGGCATCAATTCTAATTTGGAGGAAGATGAAGGGCTGAGGAGAAGGACAAGTGTCATGGAGGTTACTAAACATCAAGGATGAGTTGGAGGAGGCCTATGGAAGTGAATTAGAACTTGGAGGACCTTAGGATGGTTATAAAAATATGTCATGCAGAATGAGAATGGATTTTGATCATTTGAGAATTTTCTTTTGGCATTTTGGAAAGCACTAGCTTGTACATTGCACGGTGAGTGCTCACTTACCCTGCCAGTGAGCCAATATCAAGAGAGTGAGATTCTCATAAAAGTTGGATGTGGGAGAGGCCACCCTGAACTCTCATTTGGAGCTTCATTGAGTGTTTTTACTGCATATAGGAGGCTGATACTGTTTGTGACCCATCTCTCCTCACATTCTCTCAATCCCCACTTCAATATTCCCATATTTCTTTATAATGGTGCACTTGTGTGAATGGTGGTTGTGCCCCATTAAGTCCAATTGATTCCCAAGCATGGGTGAATGATTTATGGCTCTGTAATATGTCTCCCATCCTCCATATAAGTTTAAATCATCAAAAATACATATGCTAATGTACACATTTCCAAGCTTCGGTGTGACTAGTTTCCTTGTGTTGATTTCCCATTTCAATGGAGTTGTATATCTAATGTATGTTGTGACTTGGTGTTGCAGCTGCAACAATTTTCCCCAATTTTATTTTTATTTTTAGGGTCCCTCCTCTTTCTTTTAGTATTTAGATAGCTTAAGGATGTCCATAATTTTACAAAGGTTTTCCCGTGGCTTGTTGTTTTTTGAAGAAAACTGAGTTTTTTGTATGCTTATATCTTGTGCCTAGTTGACTAGCTTTCCGATACATCGGATGCATATTCAACTAGCCTCTCAATACAGCGGATGCGCAGTCAATTAACTTTTTGATATGTCCATCAGAAGCCTTTCAAAGTTTGATCTGATGTATCGGAATTCGTTTCGTCTATGGTCTCGGAGACAGTTTGCATATTTTTCGGAAGTCTAGTTTCAAGCATCTCCGATGAGTCGGGTTTTTGTTTGACTATCACTTTTCGATTTTCAATTAGGTTTGGATGAATGTCTTGCCGTATCGGCTGCATGTATAAGAATGGACCGAAGGATTTAGTGGTTCCGCCATCCGATGTTGTGGATATCTAGTGCCGAGTCTATCCGAAACTTCACGATGTCCTCGTCGATACTAAGATAGCTTAGTGCTTCCGACTTTCGATGTGTTTCTCCCATCTAATGTACCAGGTAGAAAGAACTGAGTCGATCCAATACTACATATTTCTATAGGGTTACGCCTCTGACTATGGTTAGCTTTTCTTTCCCTCCAAGTTTAATTATTTACTCCCACGGTCAGGCTTATAAAGCCATAGAGTTGGGATGAGGTGTCATTATCACCGTTTAGGTTATCCAGTTGAGTTCGCGTAGCTGTTGGTTCACATGTACGAATATTTCACCAGCAGAGCTTGTTTCCTGTCCATGTCACCCGCTACATTGTATCCAAGTAGGATCCGCTCATATTTTTGTTTGCTCAGCATTATTGTTGTTTTCGACCGCATGTAGTGATTAAATTAGGTATTTTTATGTGGGGGTTTGTTGTTTTGAGCAACGGTGGGTTTTTTCTTTACTTAGGATTCGACCTATCTTTTTGTGAAACCTTTTCTTTTTCAGTCAGTTATTTTTCTCACCAGTCTCTGTGCAGCCTTGAATGTACCTTTGACATTTGTTTGGGAAGTAAGGGCATGGTGCAGACGAGCGTTTCATTGTCTGCACTGCCTCGTTCATTTTGGCATCAGTTTAAAACCTAGTCTGTGCAGCCATGTCTTAAATGACGATGTATTCCCATGGGAGGTAGGAGGGGTGCGCAGATGATCAGGGGTTTTGGGGGTTTTTAGCAGTCTACAGTTTCAATATTTGTGCTTTTTCCTCAGTCAGGTTTGCTACCCAAAGAAGAAAGGTGGTTGTGAAGATCTAGAGTTTTCCCTAGCAGAGGTTTTTGCAGGCCAGGGTAGATAGGTTTTGCCAGTGTTTCTCGTACTAAAACCTTTTATTTGATAAAAGAAGTTTGTTCAGCATGCATATTAAAGGGATGGGAATATTCTGATTATTTTATTGTTGTTTGCAAGACATAGCTTGCTAGGAGTAAATAGATTGAAATCATGTTGCATAATTGTTATAAGCTAACTATTAGCACAACAATATGCCGCGAAAACAGAAGAAGAAGGCCCAAGCAACTAAGGAGGAACCAGAAGTGGAGGTAATAACCAAAGTGGAGGTTATTTATGAAGATACTAAAGCCATTACTGGAGTTGATCCAGAGTATAAATGAGAAGAGGTATACATAATGATTTCAAAATAGAGTGTTCCCGAAGTTGGTTTTGGAGATATGCCTATATATGCAAATATTGAGAGATCAGCCATTATGAAAGTGGCTACCAGACCTGAACTTTTCCCATGTTCATAGGTGATAGGGTGGATTCTGCCTAGGGTAGATGTAACAAGGATGATACTAGCCAATACCGAGAAGCAACGTTATGTTGCATATAGCCCAACTTATGTATCCATGGCTTATAATTTACCAACACCACAAACCTATTTGACTGAAAGTTGGTTAAAGGATCTAAGTCTAGACATGGTGGAGACAGTTAAAAAAATGATGATCCCAGGTAGAAATTTTCAGACAAGGCCTTCTGGAGAGTACGAAACATCAACTCTTTGCACTCCATATAGGTTCATTGCTTTGATGTTAAACAGAATTTTTAGGAGGGATAATGGAAAAATATTTAAAATAGGTTGGTTACCAGTAATATTTTTTGTTGCTACCCAAGGTACAATCTTTAACTGGGAAAATATAGTGTCCAATAGCCTGTCAACTTGTATGAGTGCAACACTGGGAGCAGTGTCCCAGAAGGAAACATAATTTTACATGAGTTTGATATTGATTGATTGCATTATATGTACTCATCCATTCCCAGCATTAAAGTGCCAATGGGATAAAGACCAGGATCCTGTGTATGCTGCCTATAAATTATGTTGGGCCCACAAATATTATAGCCATTACAAGGAGATTTGTGAGAATTTCATTATGCCATTATATACATTGATTTTCTTGGTCGAATGTAATTGTATGTCAGAAGAAGCCTTAAAAGTTGTGCAAGAACATGGAAGTTATTATTTGACAGAAGAAGGTTTATATTTAAGAATGTACGGTGGTTCAAGGGCTCCTTCCCTTCTACTAAGGTATGCTACAGACTATGTGATCCATAAAGAGGCTATGAGACAATTGTACATTGATGGAGTGGGAAATTTCTTGTTTGAGCAAAAGAAGGCAGTCTATCCTGCAGTTCCCTTCTTTGTAGGAAGCTACAAATTTTCCAAGTTAAAAACTGTAGCAGAATTTGTCAAGGAATTAGAGTATTTTCACTTCGGTGAAATGAATTTCCATAGGAATGACTCTGAAGATAAAGTTTCTGGTTATTGCACAGTAGCTGGAGTGCATTTTGAGTATACATATTTCTAGGACAAAGATGAAGAGATCTTCCAGAATGCTCAAAACATGATAGCTTTAAGGAAAAGATTCAAACAGAAGATAGCTACTATTGGTGGGAAAGGCAAAGTTGCTGAAAAACTAAAAAGGAAAGAAGAAGAGGAAGTAAAGAAGAGGCAGGAAGAAGCTAACAGATTAGCATAGGAAGCAGAGGATTGGATCCAAGCTGAAGAAGAAGAAAAGAAAAGGGAAGCTAAAGAAACAACAAAGAAGATTGAAGAAGAAAAGAAAAGAAGAAGAAGAAGAAGAAATACAAAAAAGGCAGGTAGAAAGTGAAGGATTCAGATTAGAATATGTCCATAAAGGAAAAAAGGAAGCAGAAAAGGAACGTGAAGGATTGATAGAAGAGACACGAGAAGAACAATACCCTATTGATCAAGGACAAGCTCAGTTTGATATTGACCCATTCGAACCTATTTTTCCTTCTAGTAGTACAGTAGGAGAAGATTTAGTGTCAATATCTGGGATTGAGTTAATTTCTTTTATTCCAATTGAAGGGGATGAGGTACCTGATTTAAACACTATCTTCTATGACAAGGTAAAAAAGAGAATTGTTAAACAAACAGAGAAGAAGGTGAACACTGGAGGCAATACATGAGTGATGGTGACTGATAAAACAGTGGTTCACGGTACCAACAAAGATCCATGATTAATAGCAAGGGCTGGGGTAGCTCTATCACTAGCCATTGAAGATAATGTGGACAGAATCATGACATATATAGAATAGTCTCAGAAAAAGGTCACATAGTTGAAAGAGACTTTGAAGAAAGAAAGGAGTGAAATTCAGAGTTTGAAAAGGAAGTTTAAGGATATGATCAGTGAAGTTGAGGTATCAAAGGCAGAGTGTCAGACTCTATAGGCAGATAAAGATGCTTTGGTACTATCTGCAGACAATATAGAAAAAGGAATCCCATGCCACCTTGGCAGAGTTTGGGAAACTACAACAAAGATATCATATTTTGGAAGCCGAAAGAGATAATATTAGGCTATCAGTTGAAGAGTTGAATAAGGAAAAGGGAAAGTTAGAAGGTAAAGTGACAAAACTGGAAGTACAAAAGACCACTGCAGAAGGGAAAGCTAAGCTGTATGAAACTTAGATAGTATCCTTGGAAGATCAAAAGAATTCACTAGCGGTTTCACTGAAGACAACTATGGTGTAGAAAGCTGATATTGGACCTTTAAAGAAGCATGATCTTATGATCCAAAATAAGATTCATCAAATGCAGCTACAGATGGTGGAAGAAAGGTTTAAGGTTCAACAGATAGAAATAATATTGGAGGAAATTGTAAATACAGCTTCTTATTTTTTGGACAAGACACAGGATATCTTAGAAAATCTGCAAGGAAGGATGACATGGGTAGAAATGTTAGGGTTAACCTTGACTTGAGATCGAGTCAAAGGTGGTTAGGTCTAGCACATGGTTTGGGCACATGGTTTGTTGTAGCCCATGGTATTGTCCAATGGTATTGCATGTGTTAACCTTGACTCAGGATTGAGTCAAAGGTGGTTAGGTCTAGCACATGGTTTGGGCACATGGTTTGTTGTAGCCCATGGTATTGTCCCATGGTATTGCATGTGATTAAGCCTTTATAAGGCTTGAGGAGGCTCCATTGTGATTGTACTGGATATGTGTACTGTAATGTACTGGATGTGGGCATTGTATTGTGCTGGAAGAGAGACTGTGAGAGCATGAAGAGGAAGTGCAGCAGTTTTACTGCAGGGTGTATCCCTTCATCTTTCTGGACTGCAATAAAAGGACTGGCAAATTTCTTTGTGGACGTAGCCCAACGTTTGGGTGAACCACGTTATATCTGTGTCTCTCTGTAATGTTTACTGTATTTTTGCATCTTGTTTATTGATTTAACTGTATATCTGTTATTGCTCTGTGGTCCTGTTTTTCTAACAATTGGTATCAGAGCCAAAATGTCTATTTGGTTTGTAAACTCACAGGAAAGAAGGGTTCCTGGTTCGAGTGGGAGCAATGGCGGAAGAAGGAAAGTTTAGGGTCGATAAATTTAACGGCCAAAACTATCAGTTATGGAAGATGCAAATGGAGGACTATCTGTACTAGAAAGATCTGTACCTGCCGTTGGGAGAAAAAGCAAAATAGCCAGCGGCTATGAAGGATGAAGAATGGGAGGTTCTTGACAGAAAGGCACTAGGAACAATATGGCTGTTCCTGGCTTCGTCTGTGGCCTTCAATATTTCGAAAGAAATAACAATAGAGGGTGTGATGAGCGCATTGAGTAAGCTCTACGAAAAACCCTCGGCTTCTAACAAGGTATTTTTAATGAAGCATTTATTTAATATGAAGATGTCGAAAAGTGGATCTGTTGCTGACCATTTAAATGAGTTTAATACACTTACGAGTCAGTTAAGTTCTATAAAAGTGAACTTTGATGATGAGGTTAGGGCTCTTCTAATATTGTGCTCATTGCCAGAAAGCTGGAATAGCTTGGTCATGGCTGTAAGTAACTCTGTCCCTAGTTCAAACACTCTTAAGTTTGATGATGTTGTTAGTGTTATTCTTAGCGAGGAAATGCGAAGGAAAAGCACAGGTGAGACATCAGGTAATGCATTGACCATGGAGAGCAGAGGGAGACAAAACGAGAGAGGAAGGAGCCCAGGAAATCGTGGCAAGTCTAAAAAGGGAAGATCCAAGTCTAGATTCGGAAAAATAGAATGCTGGAACTGCGGTAAGAAAGGACATCTAAAGAAAGACTGCAAATCACCAAAGAAGAAAGGTGAGAGGCAGCAAGAGACTACCCAGGAAGCTAATGTAGCAGGTGATGTGTTACAAGATGCTTTGATTCTTGCATTAGATAATACTAGTGATTACTGGGTAGTAGATTCCGGGGCTTCATGTCATGCTACACCCCATAGGAAATTCTTTTATGATTATGTTCAAGGTGATTTTGGGCATGTGTTATTGGGGGATGATGAACCATGTAAAATTGTTGGAAAGGGTAAGGTACAGATTAAACTAAATAATGGAAATGACTGGTTGCTAAAGGATGTAAGGCACATTCCTACTATGAATATAAATCTGATCCCAATAGGGTAGTTGGGAGATGGTGGCTGTTTGTCTACGTTTGGAGAAACGTGGTGGAAGGTCTCTAACGGATCAATGGTAATTGCAAAAGGAAATAGGATAGGTACGTTATATTTATGTCCTCATAACACTAATTATTCTATTTTTGTAGCTTCCACAGAAATAGGTGCAGCGTTGTGGCATCATAGGCTTGGCCACATCAGTGAGAAGGGGATGCAGATTCTCCACTGAAGGAAACTGCTTCCAGATCTGAAGCAAGTAAGTTTGGAATTTTGTGAGAACTGTGTTTATGGAAAACAGAAGAGAGTTAGATTTCTCAGGGTTGGGAAACAAAAGAAGAGTGAAAAGTTAGAGCTTGTCCATACAGATGTATGGGGACCAGCTCAGGTACAATCTCTTGGTGGCTCTCGTTATTATGTTACTTTTATTGATGATGCAACTAGAAAAACTTGGGTTTATTGCATTAGACGAAAATCTGATGTGTTTGACACTTTTAAGAAGTGGAAAGCTTTGGCTAAGAATGAGACAGGAAAAAGGTTGAAATGTCTCAGATCTGATAATGGAGGCGAGTACTGCAGCAAGGAGTTTGACAGTTACTGTTCACACAATGGGATTCGCAGAGAGAAGACAGTCCCTAGAACACCCCAAGAAAATGGCATGTCAGAAAGGATGAACATAACGATCATGGAGCGTGCAAGGTGTATGAGATTGCATGCAAGGTTGCCCTTACAGTTTTGGGCTGATGCTATAAACACTGATGTTTATTTAATAAACAGAGGGCCTTCAAGCGCTTTGGATGGTGGAATTCCAGAGGAGGCATGGACAGGTAAACAGGTAAAATACTCATTTCTGAGAACTTTTGGTTGTGAAGCATTTGTCCATATTGATAAAGATGATAGAACAAAGCTTGAAGCTAAATCCAAGAAATGTACCTTTATTGGATACGGGGTTGATGATTTTGGTTATCGCTTATGGGATCCTAAAAATCGCAAAATCATTAGGAGTAGAGATGTAGTATTCAATGAAAAGGTCATGTACAAAGATCAGTTGCAGGGAAAGAAAGAAGAAAAGGAAAACACAGAGTACACAGTGCTTGATGAAATCAAAGAAAATGAAGTTCCAAAAGCACCAGAAAATCAAGAGTAGCAACAGGTACTTGAAACTCTTGCAACTGTAAGAAGGTCTACCAGGTTAAGTAGACCCCCTAAACGATTCTCTCCTTCACTGTATTATTTATTGATGACTGATTCTGGTGAGCCAGAATGTTTTGAAGAAGAGCTTGTATGGCTTGAAGCAAGCTCTAAGGCAGTGGTATTTAAAATTTGATAAGTTTATGAAAGAACAAGGTTATGATAGATGTCATTCTGACCACTGTGTTTATTTCAAGAGGCTAGATAAAGGAAGATATATTATCTTGTTATTGTATGTGGATGACATGCTTGTTTCAGGGTCTAACATGCAGGATATAAATGTGCTCAAAAGAAAACTAGCTAAATCATTTGCGATGAAGGATTTGGGTGCTGCAAAGCAAATCCTTGGTATGAGAATAACAAGAGACAGGAAAAATCGCAAATTGACATTGTCTCAAGGTGAGTACACAGAAAAGGTGTTGCGAAGGTTTAGAATACAAAATGCAAAACCAGTCAGCACACCTTTGGCAAGCCATTTCAAACTAAGCAAGCATATGTGTCCAGAGACACAGGAAGAGATGGATTACATGTCCAAGATTCCCTATTCATCAGCAGTTGGGAGCTTGATGTATGCCATGGTGTGCACAAGACTAGATATTGCACACGCAGTGGGAGTTGTGAGCAGGTATATGAATAATCCAGTTAAAGAGCATTGGAAAGCAGTACAGTCGATTCTCAGGTATTTGAGAGGTACCACTTCTCATGCATTATGTTTTGGAGGTTCAGACACTATTCTACAGGGATATGTTGATGCAGATATGGCCGGTGATAAAGACAGCAAGAGGAGCACCACAGGGTATGTGTTCACTGTAGGTGGAACAACAGTAAGTTGGATTTCAAAACTGCAACAGGTTGTTGCACTTTCAACAACGGAAGCAGAGTATGTTGCTGCTACAGAGGCTAGTAAGGAGACGATTTGGTTGCAGAGGTTCATGGAAGAATTGGGTAAGAAACAGAAGAATAGTAGGCTGTACAATGACAGCCAGAGTGCTATTCATCTTGCAAAGAACTTAGTCTTTCATTCAAGGACTAAACATATAGAACTCAAATACCACTTCATAAGATCTGTTCTAGATGAAGAACTGTTAAAACTGGAAAAGATTTACGCTAGCCAGAATCCTGCAGACATGTTGACAAAGGGAGTAACCAGAGAGAAACTGAGTTCCTGCTCGGTTTCTGTTGGCCTTAAAGCATGAAGGTGAAAAGAAGAAATTTGCCAAATCCAAGGTCCAGCGAGTGCAGCAGCGGTAGAGTTGCTATGATTAGTCACCATGAAGGCACATGAAAAAAATGTAATGGAGCGGTTTGCATGTAAATGGGCATATGGCTGTAATACCTGGTAAGGCATGCATACCCCTGGTAACTCATCGGTAAAGTCTGGAGATAGGCCTAGGTGATAGGGGGGTGTATGTAAGATTCCTTGGTAAATACTTGAGGGGAGTTGGTGATTACTCCAAGTCAAGTTTAAAGGGGGGATTGTTAGGGTTAACCTTGACTTGAGATCGAGTCAAAGGTGGTTAGGTCTAGCACATGGTTTGGGAAAATGGTTTGTTGTAGCCCATGGTATTGTCCCATGGTATTGCATGTGATTAAGCCTTTATAAGGCTTGAGGAGGCTCCATTGTGATTGTACTGGATATGTGTAATGCAATGTACTGGATGTGGGCATTGTATTGTGCTGGAAGAGAGACTGTGAGAGCGTGAAGAGGAAGTGCAGCAGTTTTGCTGCAAGGTGTATGCCTTCATCTTTTTGGACTACAATAAAAGGACTGGCAAATTTCTTTGTGGACGTAGCCCATCGTTTGGGTGAACCACGTTATATATGTGTCTCTCTGTAATGTTTACTGTGTTTTTGCATCTTGTTTATTGATTTAACTGTATATATGTTATTGCTCTGCCATCCTATTTTTCTAACAAGAAACAAATAAGGAACCTCCCGCAGATGTACCTGTTAAAGACCTGGAGATGATAAAGCTGGAATACGAGCTGATCGAGGTTGCTAGCAAAGCAACAGAGGAACTAATAAGGACAGTGAGGAAGACGAAGAATTCCTGTGTTGAATTCTGTAGGAGAGTGCTTCTAACTTACAATCGGTGTTAGACCTCTGCTGTAAGGAGATTAGAAGTGCTTCCAGAGCATGAAATATTTTTGAAACAATTACAAGAACGATGCAATGAAAATGAACAGGCCATTCAGCAAGTAAAGGAGTTAGATGAAAAGGTACTTAAAACTGAAATAACACATGCGGCCTTTAGTAGTCACTTGCTGGAAGACCAACTTTGCTTGATTCTTTCCAGAGTGGCGGGTGTAAAAGCCTAAGCTACTAAGCACAAAATTACTATTCGATTTCTCGAACCTTCTCGTTTTGAAAACATAGTAGCAGATGCAAATGCATGGAAGAAATTTATGAATGAGCAAGCTAGACCATCTTAGTTAGACTATCTAGAAATTTCGATGAATGATGTAATATATTGTATTTATCTTTTTGATTTCATAAGCTAAAAGACAAAATTTTGTAAAGGAAAGGTTGGGGAAATCCCAAAAGGAAACAAGGGTAGCTCAAGAGTTTTGTTTTTTGTATAAATATAGGCAAGCTTTATGTACAGAGGGACCTTTTTTTCAGGCTATATTTGTGCAATATTATTGTAAGAAGAACTACTTCATCTTATAATAAAGAGTTATATTTTTGGCTGGAGAAAGCATGGCGGTGTTTCAAATGCTTGACATGGACTGGTTGAATGTGAACTATTTTTTTTTCAACTTGTTTCTATGAACTAGTGAGATCGTTCTAACTTATGAATTCTTTCATGTTATGAATATACTCCTGTTTATTTATGTGAAATTTCCACAATCATATCTGAGTAATGAATGTTTTAATTGGAAATGAGCTATCTCTTTGTTTATCTGTCTATTTATGTTCATGTATTCAGAAATATTAACAACTATCTGTAGTATTCCAAATGCATGTTATATAATCCATTACTCATTATTAATTACAGTATTGCTCCTTAGGGATAGGTTAGATAGTCTTAGTTAAGTTTTATTTGTTTATGATTTAGAAGCGCCAGAGGTAATACAAGAGGTAAGAACCTCCGCATCACATTGTGACACTCCTCGTTATCTCTATCGACTGCATTTAGCTAGGCACTTGCATATCATACCTAAACATAAAACTAAAACATACAATTAAACGGTGGACTGGCTCGCAACCGGTAAAATAAGTTTTAACCGCTAGTTGATCGATGGTAGCCAGACCATGAACCGGATGGATTCCCCATACCAAACAATAATGAGCTAATTGGGAACGTTTATTAGGGAGAATCCCTACTGTTGTTACCTACGATTTTCTAGGCCTCAACACTTGGATATGATGTTATATGTTGTTAGTGAGATATTACATTGTTGTTAATGGTCTATATTAATTATTCTATGTTCTGAACCATGATATACACAATTTGTGAGTCAAAGTTGAGCTTTTACATGTCATTTCCCTTAAGCAAATATCACTAAATTTATGCATTCAAATATGAAGCTTTAAACCTCTATTGCAGAAATCTTAACCATACCAAATTACAGTAAATTAAGTATAATAACAGTCCCCATACTCATTTTGACAAGTTGAGAGGGTCGTATTGGAGTTGGATAGCCATTTCTTCTCATGCCTTAGGGGGAATCACACCATAAACTACTAGTAATTTTACCCTTTTTCCAATGTTCTCAAATCGAGTTGCAAATGTCTATAACCTGTCATAAAGTTACCAGAGAGTTTATTGAGTGGTCCTAAGACTCCCCATATTAGTCCCTACCAAATTCGATACCCTCTTGTGCCATTCGAATCCCCTAGAGTCAAGACTAGTCAAGGACAATTTTCCCCAAATTCTTCCTTTGTTGGGAATTTTCGAATTGGGTCATTACAGTTATTTGTATGTTTTGGTTAAAAGAAATATGGATTCCATATTTTATGGACTTATAACCATTCTGGTTTCATTGTGTAAAAGGAATCAAAATCCTTTACTTTTATTTCGATATTTAACTAATTTATTACGACCCCCTTTGGGTCTGTACCAGCTTATGGTTTAGATTTGTGTTTAAAGGTTTTGACCCTTCATTATAATGATATTACTTATCGTAATATAGTTTATACAATGGAATCCATTGAATAATGGTCTTACTTCCATGTAATAGATGTTTGGATGGTTTCGTTGTTTATGAAGTAATAGAAATCTGTGAACTCGAATTTGATTATCTAGAGTTAATTCATTTTTAAAATAAACGTTACACCTCGGGGTTAGATACCCATAATAAGAGGTTGTGCGTTGTATTTTAATAATGTATTAGATTTTACTTGTTTAGTTCCTGCTAGATTTGATTGTGCAATTATGAGCTAGATTCATGAGCTATTGTTATAACAGATCCAAAAGATGTAGTTATAATGGACTGCCCACTCGACTTCAGTTGTGTAACTGTTAGTTAGTTGATTTAGTAATTGGATATGGATATTATGATTTTATTGTATTTATAATTATTACTTCGATCATGGAAAATCTCGATCTGCATATGAAGGATTTGTGGTTTTGAGATGAGATAACTTCCATTTTTATCATTTATAAGACTTATAGCTTGGGTGTTAGAAAGCCTCTTAGCTCTACTTTGTCCATCCAAGAAATCCATAAGAAATAGTTTTATAGTCTTTTTCAATTTACAGGTTATTAGATTGGAAACCTTTTTGTTTTATTTCATTTGGTTTGATTAAGCATTTTCTCTATAATTTTACTATGTTAACTGGTGAAATTCCCTTTCTATAAGTCGTATTGTAAATTAACTAAATTTTAACTTGAACAGTATGATTCTAGTTTTTGAAATAATCATTCTAAAATGATAGGGTTTAAAAATAGGAAATGAAAGAGTTTCTATATAGGAATCTTCGAGTTCTAGGAAAATGGTTAGTTGAAAAATAAATACATTTAAAATGTTGAAATAATACATATGCGACATGAATTAGAACCTTTATCCAGATCTATGATAACTCTTCGTTTAGAAATTCTAAATCACGCTAACATTATAACCCTTACTACACAAATATTCTGATTCAGGTATGGATACCCAAACAAATATTTGTTATAAAATCCTAAGATCATGAATCTAAAATACTAATTAAGATCAGTTTACTTTATATGATAACATAAAATAATGAAGATGATATGAACATATACATAGTAACATTACTGTAAAAATATAGATATAAATCAAGTTTTAACTTGAAAATTTAGTTTAAACAAGTTCAGAATAGATAAGAAGTAGAATAGGGAATCTGAAACCACTGTCGAGAAAATAGAATTGAAATAGTTGTTCCTCCCAACCAACTCCTAGAGCATACAAGTCTCACTTTCTCTAGAACCCTCGAGCTTGTTTGTTGAACCACAATGACAAAATCCAATCAATGCGCCATCTCTTGCATTAACAGATAATCTCTTAGTCCACTGCTATCCTCCTGCTTTCTAAATGGACATACTATTATATAATATTTTTCCTAGGACGTGGTCATTTATGAGCCTCCTTCTCTTTAGCACTCCACAAGGAGTTGTGACATGTTTTAGGGAGGATGCTTCCTGCATCTTCAGTTCTCACTCAGTAGGTTTCACCACTTATCTTTTCCCCTTGTGGGTCAACAAACACTCTTTCAACATCTATTTTAGTTCTGATTCCTTCCAGTGTTTTTAATTAATAAATAAGAATAATCCATTACATCTATTTTTGACTTTCTTGTCAAAAATATTAAAAAAATAAAATATTCAAAAAGAATAATAATTTATTTTAATTCGATGTATTACAATACCATATAACTTAGCTAAGAGAGGGATAATCATAATAGTCTTATAATTAGAGGGGTCATTTTTATCACACTTTTGAAAATATGAATACTGAGGCTTTGAGTCCAAGGTGTAAGAAACCCTTGCTTTCTTGTTAGATTAAAGAGTTTGTGGATCTATATGGAATGAGGGAAAGCCCTCCAGTTTTTAACATTTATGCTTGGTAGCCTTTAATGTCTTTGGATTTTCCATTTGCTAAATGCTTAACCCCAAAATCTATGTCTTCTAGCAAGGAAACGTCTTTTTTTGTAAGAAGGGTTTATGTCTAATATACTAGGATTCATAAATCTTTTTAAGATAGGAATTCCAATCTTTTAAAGCAATTTTTTTGTCTTCTTTTGTTTTGTGAGTTAGAAATTGCCTCCAAAATTTCTTAGGAGCCACCTCAGAGAGGTGTAGGAGATTTTAGTGCATTTTACTTAGAGAATGCATTTTTTTCTTTTAATTAAGGATTTGTAGTGATTTATCTTGTCCATTTTTATCAAATATGTAGTAGCTTGATTAATTTCTTTTCTTGCATATTTACACTCTTGATCATACCAAGGGTTGGTCCTACTATTGTTCGTTTTAGTCGATACTTCAATACAGAACTTATTAATGGATGATGATAGGGTTGTAGAAAAATTATGGTAGAGATTTTCTACATTCTCCATACTAGATAAAGGAAACAATTCATTTTTTAGATCATGGAGAAAAATGTCAACTTTATTTTTATCGAAGATCGGGTGTTTTTGGAAATAATAGTTTTCCTCCTTGGGATCGCTATTGAGAGTTATAATTAAAGGTCTATGATCAGAGTTGGGCTCATGGTCATTGAAGATGTTCAAATATATTAATTTGTTGTATAGAGGGATATCAAATATAACGTAATCTACCACACTACTGCCAAGCCCATGGATACAATTCATTCGGCTAGATTTTGGCCATTTTGTGAGATCGTTTCAAATGATAAGATCTTGAGCACTATACAATTTGACCAGCTCATAACTGAATAAATTTCCACCTAGATCTTCATAATTTATTTTGTACCTACTAGCTAGCTCAAGATCTTTGTCTAACCAAAGAGTGATCCAAGAGGATCTTTCAATGGTCCATTAAGGTAGAAGTCTTCAAGAAAATAATTAAAACTTAAAGGGTAAAATTTCTCATCAATATCTTTTCGTCAATAGTTATTTCGCGCGAAACGACCTTTGGATGTAGAAGTTATTAAGGTTTGAAATTTTGGCAATTTGGTTAAAAAATGGATAAATATAGATAAATTGGCAAAAAAAAATTGAAGTTTGGTTTGGAAAAAATTGTGTGGAGTCTATGGAGATTGAACCTAAGGCCTCCAAGACCACCCAAGTCTTCACTATTCCCTCCTAGCCAACACTCCACACATTGGTTTTTAACAATATATGATCGCAACATATATTAAAGTTTGACCTATGATCGCAACATATATTAAAGTTTGACCAAAGGTTATATTCTAAAAGGGGAAGGTCGAGGGCTAATCCCTCGACCCCATAGCCAACACCGAGGCACCCCCATATATGTTATATTATATTATACCACCAGAGGACCATAGAAAAATGGGCCAAGTGCGTTCCACATCACAAAATTAAATGCCACAAAACCATAACACATAAACCAAAGTCAAAACCATATGCAAACAAATGCCACTGGACTAATACATCCCACCAAAAATGAATTATTGGGAGAGGTTCGTGGGTTTGAACCCACAACTTCCTCCGCTCATCGCTAATGACTTAATCACTCCACCAAGGTTGCCACATATCATGGGGTATGGAGCCTATTTCTTTTAATTTGAAGGCGGAGATCTAGGGCCAAAATGGGTGCATGGCGCCCTTGCCCATGCCCCAAAAACTCCCAAAAGGCTTATGCAAACCACCTTTTTGCACATTTTTTTGAGACATAGAGGAGAGTAGATTGAATATATTTCGAGGTACATAATGGGCATGATTAACAAGGTGGTTTGGCACAATTCCCAAGGCAGTTTTGTATAATCCCAAGGAGGTTTTTGCACATATCCCAAGGAAATAGTCATTAATGGGAAAGTATCCTGAGGTAGAATCTGTACTATTTTTTCTTTGATGAAGGTAGAGTTTCTTGATTTGCATGCCAAAGGACTTGACCTCAAGCAAACCTAGTTGAGTTTTACTCATTTTTCTCGATATTTATAGTGGATCGTAGTGGTGCTGTCTATTTTTGTTGGTTACTGACAAAAAATAGAAGTGGTTAGAAAAAACCATTATTGTAAGCTTTGAAGACTGAATAAGATTGTCCTTCCCATTAGAAGTGGCCCGGAGACGTATCCCAGGACGGGTGAACTCCATTATCAGCTCTTGTCTATCATTTTCATGGTTTGCTTACTAATTATTTGCTTATGTGTGTTATGTTTAAGCATTAAAATTTCAATTTTAAAGCGTGTTTACTAAGTAATTGACAAATAAAGTTCACATTTAATTATTAAAGGTTAAAAAAGATCTTGGTTTTCAGATGAAGTTTGGTATCAGAGCCTAATAACCATTGCATTGTGAGTTTATGTTAACAAGATCCAGCCTAAACCAAGGTGAAGGTGTACTTGAGAATTTCAATCCATAGATGGGTGTGCACATCAAAGAAAGAAAATGGCAGATGAAGACTATCGATGAGAAGATAAAAAGGCCCTCCATAAGGCTTTCTATAAGATGCCAGGCATAGTAGAAAAGTTGTTTGTAGATTATCAAGAGAGATTGGAAAAGAAGAAAATGAAGAAGGAGAAAGCAAAGTATAATGCTTTGGGAAAAGGAAAAGACCCTTATGAGCCTTCTTCTCCATCTTCTTGTTCCTCTTCTAAACGCTCCATTACTGCTTCTTCAAATCCAAAGAAACTACTTGAGAAGACTAAGTCCAATTTACCTTATTTGAAACTTGATATTAAGTTTGATTTTCCCACATCTATTGGTGAAATTAACGCACAAAAACTAGATGATTGGATCAGGAATATTGAGGTGTATTGCAAGATTCAGAAGCTTGCAGACAATAAAGCAAAGATTCATTTGTCTACTTTCCGTCTTGGAGGCACCACACTCATCTGGTGGGAGAGTAAGACACATGAAGACCTCCTTACAAAAGGTAAAATTATTTCTTCTTGGTATGAATTTACTGTTGTGTTAAAAAACAATTTTATCCATTACGTTACATACAACAAGCCATGATGGATTGGAAAAATTTAAGGCAAGGTAAAGGTCAGAATGTACAAGAGTACACTCACGAATTCATAAAGAGAGCTTTGATTTTGGGTATACCTCTTTACATTCAAGAAAATATTCTCAAATTTATTGGAGGATTACATAGTTATTTGTGTCTTACAATACTTATGTTAATCCTACTAGCCTTGATGAAGTATGTGTGAAAACCACACACATTGAATCCAAATGGAAGAGTGTTCATGATTGTTCTTCAGGTGAATCCAGATAGGCAAAAGAAGAAAAGGAAAAAGGAAAGGTAAGCATGCAGCTACACTGAGGAAATGTGATGAGAGGCCTACATGCTCACATTGTCAAAAGAAAGGGAACAAAGAGGCAAAGTGTTGGGTACTGCATCTAGAATAAAATCCGAAGTGGTTTGAGGATCGGAAAGGGAAGCAAAAGGCCACGGTTATCATTGAGGACCTTGGATCAGATTATGAGGATGACACAAATATAACAATCGTAGGTGTGAAAAAGAAAGCTATTGTTGGTAATGATTCTAACATTGGTCCTTCATGTTCTTTTACTTCTAAATATCATGTCAATTCTAAGGATAAAAAAAGGAATGCATTGTTTCATATAAGGGTGATTACAAAACAAACTAAAATCAACACACTCATAGATAGTGGACCCCAAGCTAATCTCATTTCAGAAGAAGTAGTTAAGCATTTGGGATTAATAACAAAACCACACAAGAAACCTTATCTAGTAGGCTGGGTGTGCAAAGATAAAATATTACAATTAACAAAACAATGTGATCTAAAGTTTGCAATAACATCTAAGTTTATAGATTAGGTTGAATTTGATGTGGTTCCACTATATATTTGTGGAATTGTGTTGGGTAATCCACATTTATATGATTGAAAGAAAATCTTATATAGAGAACATAATCAATATCATTTGTTTAAGGAAGGAATTGAGTATGTAGTACATTCACATTCATTTAAAAATGACAAACCGTTGGGAACTACACAACAATTAAAAAGGGTTGTTTATGCAAGTCATAATTTGGCACTTATGTCTATACAATGTAAGGAAGAAAAGAATCCTAAGCATAAAAAGGAAGTGTCATTTCACTACAATGAACCTATTATGGTTGATAGTGTTACTATGGTAAAACATAAGCATGATGTGGGTACAATCTCTTTCAAATGTTCAATTTTGATATTCAGCTTCCTACTGATCAATAGTTTGTGGTTGGTTTCGACAAATTTGAATGAAAATTTGATTGAAAAATGGATTAATGTACTTAAAAATGTCATTACAGTGTTGATTGTGGTTATTCTCAGTCATATGTACATGTTCTAGGAAGAATGGACAAATGATATGGGACAAGTGAGACGATTATGTCCTCACTTGAATTCTGGATGAAAATATGCTTTTGGTGGTCCAAAAGCTTCCTAGTGGGAAGGTTTGATCCAGTAGGATATTTCAATGGTCGATAAAGGTATAAATCTCCAAACAACAAATTAAAGGTTACAAAGTAAAATATCTCGTCAAGATATTTCCTTCAACGCTTGTTTCCCCAATTTATTCATTTTTACCCATTTTTACCCATTTTTACCCATGGATCGATAGGAAACTTCCTATGGAACAACACCAAATCACCACATTCATGGCATATTCTC
>LPNX010636510.1:21863-35652 GCA_001517045.1 Pseudotsuga menziesii | reverse complement strand
CTGCTCAACTGAGCGAACACAGCCGAAAAACAGCCGGAACCGTTGAAACCCTTAATCAGGCAAGGCAACGAAATGCAGAGATGAATTTGTAAGCTATTCATGGGTTTCAAAATGAGGGGTTTCGAAATGAAATTGCGTACCTCTGTTTTTGTAGTTCTGTGGCTGTTTGAAGGAAAATTCCTGCAACTTCTCTGTGCAAATGGACGCAACTGTGCAAAGCCATTTATGCAGAAGATGTTCAACGACCTCCAAACCGAGAATAAATGCCAGATTAATGTTTTTTCTTTCAATCTTGTGCAGGTATGGGAACAGGTACGATTAAGTCCGCGAAATCCTGCGAAATCCTCCACAGAGATAAGGGAAGAGGTACGATTCAGTCATCGAAGGTATGGGAAGAGGTCCATCTAATAAATGGGGTACGATTCAGCGCAGGGCAGGTATGGGAAGAGGTTCATCGGGTATGAGGAGAGGTCGAACACGCGAGGCAACAGATCACATCAAACACGCGTCCACAGCAAAAACGGGTTGTAATCTCAAAGCTTTGAACAGTTCTCCGACTCATGAGGTCTGTAATCATCTCCTGCCTCCCCGGAGCTCATAAATTTTCCCCGGATTCCTCTGTTTTTTGTTCTACAACAGGAATTTTTCTGATTTCGTGATGTAAAAATGCTGGTAATGTTCGAATGTACCCTCCGGCAGGCAGAATAACTCGTAAAAATGCTTCGCTCCGGCACTGTATCGAACACGCGTCCACATCCTGTATCGAACACGCAACACATCCTGTATCGAACACATTGGTTCCATAGATGAAATGGAACAGTGGATTTCCGAACTTCTTCGGAGAAAAACACCTTACGACGTGACAAAAAGAAGAATAACGACAATAATAATAAATAAATGATGATGAAAAAAATAAGGCTACCAGTACGAGTCTTTAACAATGATAACGTCCAAACAAAAAAGACAAACTAAAAAGCTGTGCATGCCAGTTCTTTATTATACTCTTTTAGAGTTATCATATAACAAGAAGAAGAAGAACAATAATAATAAATAAATGATGATGAAAAAAATAAGGCTACCAGTACGAGTCTTTAATAATGATAACGTCCAAACAAAAAAGACAAACTAAAAAGTTGTGCATGCCAGTTCTTTATTATTATATTATGGTGCTCTACTCCCTGATAATCATACGTCGCTGCTTTGCTTAGTCGGTGTAAATCCATAAATGCTGAGGGTATTCCGGAAGTCGGAGATGAAATTGCAGCTAGAGAAAAAATGAATTTAGAAGAGAAGTTTCTTACGAATCTCGATGCACAAGGCAGATGGGTATCAACTACCAAAGCAGGACTAACGATACTCAGTTTGATCGTCATTTTCTTTCGTTTGAAAAAGAAGAGATCAAGCTGCAATTCAGAACTGCCCCCAGGGCCTTCTCCATGGCCCATCCTCGGGAATCTCCATGTGTTGGGAGAGCTTCCTCACCGTGTTCTCAAAGACCTTGCGGACAAATATGGCCCCATTATGTTTCTACGATTAGGTTCAGTCCCCGCCGTTGTGGTTTCTTCCCCTGAGTTTGCCAAGGAATTTTTCAAAACTAACGATCTGCTCTTTGCCAGCCGACCCGTATTAGCTGTAGGGAAGTACGTGTTCTACAATTTCAGAGACGTAGCGTTTGCCCCGTATGGAGATTATTGGAGGCAAATGAGAAAAATATGCGTCTTAGAACTGTTCACTGCCAAAAGAATAGAGTCCTTCCAATCGGTGCGAGAGGAAGAGGTGTCTGAGACAATTCGTTTCATCTGGCAGGAAAGCGAGAACGGGGCCAAGCCTGTTAATGTGAGCAAGGCGCTCTTGTCCCTCACGGCAAATATAATATGCAGAACGTTGATGGGCATTAAATGTTCGACGGAGGAGCCCACGGGCATTAAAGGATTGGCCGGATTGACCAAACTGATGCGGGAGATGTCACCTTTAATCGGTGCTTTTTATATTGGAGATTTCATCCCCTATCTCGGATGGATGGATTTGCAGGGCATTAGGAGGCGCATGAAGAAATTGCAAAGAGAATTCAACGCTTTGGCTGACGAGATAATCGATGAACGCATAGAGAGGAGGAAGCAAAACCGAAAGGAAAATAACGATTTTGTAGACGTGCTGCTCGACATATCGGAGAATTCCAACCGAACGAACGTCGTAATCAGCAGGAACGAAATGAAGGCCATTCTTCTCGACACGTTGAGTGCTGGATCGGATACGTCCGGAGTTACATTAGAATGGGCGATGTCAGAGATGTTAAGGAATCCTTCCGTCATGAAGAGGCTGCAGGAAGAGCTCGAGCTGGCCGTTGGCAAAGATAGACGGGTAAAGCCTTGTGATCTGCCAAGTCTTGAGTACCTGCAATCTGTTGTGAAGGAAACGCTGAGACTGCATTCCCCTGTTCCATTGCTGGTTCCCCGCGAGTCAACGGAGGCGTGCACTGTAGCGGGTTACCGCATTCCTGCTCAAACGAGACTCATGGTGAACGCGTGGGCGATAGGGAGAGATCCGGCTGTGTGGGGAGACGACGCTTTGGAGTTCAAACCGGAGAGGTTTATGCCGGGTGGCAGACATAGACATATAGATGTGAAAGGTCAGGACTTTGAACTTATTCCCTTTGGATCGGGCAGGAGAGGGTGCCCCGGGGCAGGAGAGAGTGCCCCGGGGCGGCTTTGGCTCTTGAAGCAATCGGCCTTGCACTCGCCCAGCTGTTGCACTTCTTCGATTGGAGCATGCAATGCAGAGATGGAATCCAAGAGGAGGTGAACATGACTGAAACATTTGGTGTGACAACACCACCACGCTTTCATCTCTTTACTGTTCCAACTCTAAGGCTGCAAGCTGCATACCTTTGAAAATATATAAATACAGTTGATATGTACTCTAGTCTTCATACTTCGTTCTTGTTCATCGAGCCTCGAGATTGTTCAATCAAAAGCTTTTGTAATAAATGCATTAATGCCACCTTCAAGGTAATCCTTTCGCCGACACTAGATGGGCATATACACCATTTTAACGTTAATGTCGGCGAAAGGATTGCCTGGAAGGTGGCTCTTAGCTGTAGAGTGTGTAAGGGATGTAGAATATGTTCCAGACCTGACGCCTTAGCAAAAAGCGACAGACTCGATTTGAAGGCGCAAGCCTCTTGGATTGAAGGGTGCCCCATTAGCATCGTGTCATCCACGAACTATTGATGAGTCTGTTTTTGCATATCTTTGTGAAGCACTAGACCCCTGATCTTGCCAGCTTTTGCTTGTGCTTGGACAAGCTTGCTTAAACCTTCAATAGCCAGAACGAAGAGGAACGGGGAGAGCGGATCCCCCTGTCTAATTCCCCTTGAGGGGGAAAATAATCTTGTTGGAGATCCATTCAAAAGAATGGAGTAGAAAGGAGAGGAGACCAAGGCCATCACCCATTTTACCCGTTCTGGACTGAAGCCGTGAGCCTTCAAAATTGCCTCCAGATATTTCCAACTAAGCTTGTCGTAGGCCTTGGCTATGTCTAGTTTGATGAGCATTCCAGGGATATTAGTACATTTCAGAGAGTGGGTGACCTCGTGGACTGCAATGACGCCATCCAAGATCTATCTACCTTCCAAAAAACCTAACTGCTCTAGACTTATCAACCCTGGGAGGAGAGGCTTTAGGTGATTTGCGATCACTTTTGTAATTATCTTGTAGATCACATTGCAGAGAGCAATCGGCCTGAATTTATCTAGCGAATCTTGTTGAATTTTCATATGCCTAGCTAAGACATCAGTATATCATTTCATTTTTCATAACAAAAGCATATAAACAGGATCACTAAAAGAAACAGTATCACAAGAACAACACCGATTTATCCTGGGAAAACCCTAAAGGGAAAAACCCAGCAAAAGCTTCCTCAATATAGATGCCCCAAAAAGGTAAAAAGGTAAAACCAACAAGGAGATCAAAAACCTGATCCTCCTCCTTCTCCAACTACTTCTCTCCTCCATAAGTGCGCTACTCAAGTGAGACTGTGTGTTACAAATGAGGAGCACTACACCTCTATTTATATTCATCCGTTCACTTAAGTTAACTCATCTGTCATGTAGGCTCAAGTTAATCATGTAGGCTTGAGTTACACATGTAGGCTCAAGTAACCACACTAGGGTGCTAATGACCCACCTTTACAATTAGAGGGGACTACCTCATGACTCTTATTAGTTCTTCCGATTAGGAGCATCGGGGTACAAAATAATACAAGTGGTTCTCTCGGTAGAACCATCGGGGACCACAAAGAAATACATATAGAATATTCTTCAAAGTTACAATATTTCAACACTCCCCCTTAACGAGAAGGGTATTCTATAACAACATCAACAACAACAATAATAGGAGAGAGATAGAGGACATCATCAACATCATCAGGATGATACATCTATAAATCATTGGAAGCTTTTCAACATCATGTAGTCTTCATCTTGAATCTTTAGTCTTCAGCATCATCGGTACTTTGACCGCTTCGATTAGCAACATCTTCAGCATCTTGACTCTTCAATCAGCAGCAACATCTTCAGCACTTTGACCTTTCGATCAGCAACATCTTCAGCACTTTGACCTTTCGATCAGCAACATCATCTTCAACACTTTGACCTTTCGATCAGCAACATCATCTTCAACACTTTGACCTTTCGATTAGCAACATCTTCTTCAGCACTTTGGCCTTTCGATCAGCAACAACATCATCATCATACTCTAATCTTTCGATCAGAAACATCATCATGAAAACATCATCAAAACATCAACAACATCATCATCAAAATATCAACATCAAAATATCATCATCATCATACTCTGATCTTTCAATCAGAATCATCATTATCACTAGCCTTTGATCTTTTGATCAGAAACATCATCAACCGAACATCATCATACTCTAACATCAACTCATCATCATATTCTGATCTATCATCATCATCATACTTTGATAATACAACATCATCATCATCATCACATTCTGATCTTTCGATCAGAAACATCATCATCATCATCGCATTCTGATCTTTCGATCAGAAAACATCATCATCAGCAGCAACATCATAATCATAAGAAACTTCTCATCTTCTGATCAGAAAACATCATCATCATCATATTTTGATCTTTCAATCAGAGAACATCATCATCATTATATTCTAATCTTTCAATCAGAGAACATCATCATCATCAACAACTTCTGATCTTTCGATCAGAGAAACATCATCATTATCATATTCTGATCTTTCGATCAGAGAACATCATCATCATCAGCAACAGCATCATCATCATATTCTGATCTTTTAATTAGAGAACATCATCATCAGCAGCAACTTCTGATCTTTCGATCAGAGAACATCATCATCATCAGCAACATCTGAACTTTCGATCAGTACGTCATCATCATCATCATCAGCTACAACTTGCAATCCACAACTCAATGACAAAAAGTATTTGGATCACTTTTGGACTTAAAGTCTAGGGATGATACAATCCCACCACATTCTCGACAACCAAAGTTACAGTATTGATTACGGGAGAATCAGTCCCTATCACTTTAGGACTAAGTCCAAAAACGATGCAATCCTACCACATTCTCGAGGACCGAAGCCACCGGATTGACTACAGGAGAATCAGTCCCTATCACTTTAGGAATATGTCCAAGGATGATGCAATCCTACTACATTCTCGAGGACCGAAGCCACTGGATTGATTACGGGAGAATCAGTCCCTATCACTTTAGGACTATGTCCAAGGATGATGCAATCCTACCACATTCTCGAGGACCGAAGCCACCAGATTGATTATGGGAGAATCGGTCCCTATCACTTTAGGACGATGTCCAAGGATGATGCAATCCTACCACATTCTTGAGGACCGAGGTCTCTGGATCTATTATGGACAGATGTCCCGAGATGATACAATCCCTCTTCATTCTCGAAGACCGAGGTCTCTGGATCACTTCAGGGAAAGTGCCCAAGGATGATACAATCCCACCACATTCTCGATGACCGAGGTCACCAGATCTATTGTGGACAGATGTCCTGGGATGATACAATCCCTCTTCATTCTTGAGGACCGAGGTCTCTGGATCACTTTAGGGAAAATGCCCAGGGATGATACAATCCCACTGCAACATCACTACTCCCCCTTTCGAGGAAGGTCTTTTCGAACAACACCAAGCTTGTCTCAAACGTGTTCGAACTCTACTCGAGGCAGAGGCTTCGTCAGTACATCATCATCCAAACCATCATCATCTACATCTTCAGTATGTGAATACTGAAAGCATCATCATCTATATCTTTAGTATAGAAATACTGAAAGCATCATCATCTCTATATTCAGTATAGAAATACGAAATCACCATCATCTGCATCTACAGTATGTAAATACTGAAATATCATCTATATCTTCAGTATGGGAATACTGAAATCATCATCATTTATATCTTAGTAATGGGAATACTTAAATCATCATCATCTATATCTTCAGTATGGGAATACTGAAACATCATCATCTCTATATTCAGTATAAAAATACTGAATCACCATCATTTGCATATATAGTAGTATACAGTCATTAATGCAAACAATCTATCATGCATAACACATCAACTGAATATAATCAAATGTATAACAAAACAATATCATGAAGTGACAATTGAATACTTATATTTTATTTGTTTCGTGGGTAAACTCCATCTTGATCATTCTGCTTCATCATCTTCTTCATTCATGACATCATCATTTCTTATTTAAATGATAAGATGGATAAGAGGTTCTTCAAGAATTGAGTTCTTCACATTCCTCATCGCTTGAGGGATCTTCTTTGAATGGTGAGAGCTTGATCTTCAATTGCTCCCATCTTCTTCTTCTCTTCTTATGAGTCGAGCTTCTTCTTCTTCCAGAAGTCAACTGAAAGTAATCACTTCCTTCTGGCATACATTCTTTGCATGAATGAATCCCATGATCCTGGGAGACCATTCAAGGTGGCTATCACCACTTCTGCATTCTCCGCCTCTTCTTCTACTACTTCAATATGTTCTGCATTCTGGATCTTCACATTCTTCAACTGTTTTCTTAAATCCATCTTCTAATTTATGTTCTTATCTTCAAATAGCTTGATCAAGGAATCAAACATATTCAGTGTCTTTAGGGACGACACTTGTGGTACAAGTTGATCCGTGATTGAATCAATAATGATCTTCTTGGCCTTGATCTAGTTCTTCTTGTGTAAGGATTTGAGCCTCATCTCCGTATGAAACTGGGGCCTCTCTACTCATGTAGGTGTCCAATTCATTTTTTTCAGAGAGATCAAATACCTCCATGCTTGGAAGTTGTCAACTTCACCAAGCTGATGTGATATATCACTTTGAAATGAGAACCTCAAATTCAAATAGCAAAAGATTAGATCTTACTGATTTGAGGTGTCTGTCCTACTTTCAAAGCTGGCTGATGTAGGGTTTGTCAGAGAAACCCTAATTTTTAAAACTTAGAATCTTTTAGATCTGATTGGATAGAAAGATAGATCTCTTCAAATGGAGTTGTCCAATGTACTCTTTTTCTGAAAACAATGGAGGAAAGCTCTCGGAATAGGAAGCCCTAGTTTTCCAATTTCTTCTACAGAAATGCTTGTCACTGCTTCTGTTATATCTTCGAAATTACAGCTCCTCTGTGTCTGAAATTATGCACTGAGGTAACCTCACATGTCCCTGATCCAACACCATAGGTTTCATCAGAATTGGTTTCACCAATTGGGATTTATGATCATTTTCCCAAGGTGGCCTGTTTCAGGACTGTTCAGAACAATGAAGTTGTACAACCTACCACGTGTCACTGTTTCATCTGCTGGTTCTGAAATTAGGACCAGAGAAATTAAATTTCGTTCTCTTTCTGGAACATCTTCAGGAATTTAATTTGGACCTTTGTATCCCACGCTATAGCAATTTTCCCCTGGTGTCTTGTTTAGGGATGAATTCTGGAGGAGGCTGGAACCCTAACTTTGACGGATCATATCTCCCAGAATATAGAGAATATAAGGTGTAATTTTGGACACAGTGTACATCAAGATTTTATATTTATCCTCTGCAATTTTCAGCTCCTGAGCCTTCGTCAATATTTTTATATAGTGAATGTACCAAAACGTAGCAGTTTTAGTATTTAGGGTTTTTCTAGCTCGAGGTCAAATTAGGGTTTGACTTTCTTGGAGTTTCACCCAACCAAAAATATTGATCCATGTCTCTAAACTTCTATTTTGATGAGGAGAGCAATCCTATGCCAGGCTCACTCAAAAATTCCTCTTTAGTAAGAAGCCCTCATTTCCCGCACCGAAAACTAAAAATGCTCGGAATCGAATTTTGCTTCGACAGAAAGATGCATCCTTCAATGGAGAGTCAACCTAGCCTTCTTTTGCTGATTGATTATGGAGAGAGAACCAAAAAGTAAGAATCCCTAGATTCTATAGCTTGTGAAAGCTGTCCTATTCAGGTTAGCTCTGATACCATGTTGAATTTTCATATGATTAGCTAAGACATCAATATATCATTTCATTTTTCATAAAAAAAGCATATAAACAGGGTCACTGAAAGAAACAGTATCACAAGAACAACACATATTTATCCTGGGAAAACCCTAAAGGGAAAAATCTAGCAAAAGCTTCCTCAATATAGATGCCCTAAAAGGTAAAAAGGTAAAACCAAGAAGGAGATGAAAAACCTGATCCTCCTCCTTCTCCAGCTACTTCTCTCCTCCACAAGTGCGCTACTCAAGTGAGAGTGTGTGTTACAAATGAGGAGCACTACACCTCTATTTATATTCATCCGTTCACATAAGTTAACTCATTTGTCATGTAGGCTCGAGTTAATCATGTAGGCTCGAGTTACACATGTAGGCTCAAGTAACCACACTGGGGTGCTAATGACCCACCTTTACAATTAGAGGGGACTGCCTCATGACTCTTATTAGTTCTCCCAATTAGGAGCATCGGGGTACAAAGTAATACAAGTGGTTCTCCCGGTAGGACCATCGGGACCACAAATAAATACATATAGAATATTCTTCAAAGTTACAATATTTCAACAAATCCGCCCCTTCTCCTTTGGGGATTAAAGGAAGGAAGGTCGCATTGAAGGCCTTGAGCACCCCTCGCTTGCTCCTAGAGTCCTCCATGATGGCCCATACTTCCTCTTTGATCATATCCCAGAAAAAGTGAAAGAAGTTAGTGGTGAATCCATCCAAGCCCAGGGCCTTCCCCTGGGCCATCTGGATCAGAGCTTCCTCCACCTCCTGCAAGGAAATGGGTTTGTTCAAATTCTCATTATCCTCCCTAGAAATAACCCTGGGAATCAGAGCAGTGATATGAGCTATATCCTTCTCCCTTGAGTAATTATCCTCCGTCATTATTCCTTTGAAGTAACTCGATTGTTCCTCCTCGACCTCTTCCATAGTTTCCACCTGGGTCCTATCAGCCCGCTTGATTCTATGGATCTTCGTGCCCAATCTATTATGAACCACCGGGTTGTGGAATAATTTGGTATTCTTCTCCCCCTCCTGCAGCCATTTGCTCCGAGATTTCTGCTTCCAGAAAATCTCCTCCTGTCTCTCCCTAGATTCTAGCTGGGTGAAGAGTTCTTTTTCTTTTTCTTTCATCCCCACATCCCATACTAGGTCCATACCTTTTTTCTGGAGAAGGTCAATGTCCTGGATGATCCTTTTCTTGCCATAAAAAATGTTACCAAAGTCCTCCTTGTTCCACGTGCAGATCCTAGCTTTGAGATCCTTGAGCTTCTGCTGAAAGTTGTACATTCTAGTACCTCCTGTGATATCCATCTCCTGCCACCATTGGTGAACCAATCCTTTAAAGTCCTTATTCTCCAACCAAAACTGCTCAAAGTAGAAAGGCTTGGGCAGGAAGGAATTCATAGAATCCCAGTTGAGGCAAATTGGCTAGTGATTTGAGCCGGCAGCTAGGAGAACATTTGTCTAGATCTCTCCTGAACCCCTCGTGATATCTTCTGACACCAGGAATCTGTCCATCCTAGAGGCAACAAGGTGGTCCCCTCCCCTCTTGTTGTTCCATGTGAACCAACTATCTCTGCCCCCTCTAGATCTAATAGGGATCTTTGGGCTAGAATCTCCCTGAATTCCTCCTAGTATTTTTCCAGTACTCTTCTCCCTCCTTTCTTTTCCCTAAGGGCAGTTATTAAGTTAAAATCTTCTCCTACTATCCATCTCCCTTCCTTCACAAGGGAATCCACCCACCTTAGGTGATGGATAAAAGCTTGTTTCTGGGGGAAGGCATTTGGGCCATATATGTTGGCAATCATCCCAGTTGCACCAGCATCTAAAATGTTGAAATCTGCCGCCAGGGAGAAGTGACTAACTCTCCAGTCTGAGAGGTCAACAAACTTAGGTTTCCATAGGATGGCAATCCCCCCCCCCCACCATACCCTTGGCGTCCGTTTCCATTACACTGCTTCCCTTCCATATTCTTTAGCTGATCCTCTTTAAGGATTCAAAGCTGCAGTTGGTTTCTTGCAAAAAAAGCAGATCTGGTTTTTCTTGTTTCATTTTCCTAGCTAGGGTTCTAATCTTCCTTGGGTGATTACACCCCCTAATATTCCATGATATTATCTTCATTGAGTAACTTTATTTACTTCAGAGAAGGCCTCCCGGATCGTTGGGTACTGACCTGATTCGATCAACCTTACTCCTATTTTTGCAATTCTCTGCTTGTTCGAATTCCTTCCTCTTTTCTATTCTTCCTATGGGGATTTCCTCTTACTTCCTTTCTGGGGTTCCACGCTTATCCCTAGCTCCTGACGTTCTTTGGAGTTGATGATAGCTTTCTGAAGAAGTTCGATCTGCTCCCTAGGGACATAACCCTTTCTTTCCTTATCGCATTCCTTCTCTATCGCGTCTAGATCTAGATTTTCTAGCTCCATTTCTTTCGCCTCGTCTTCCTCCATAATATCCTACATACTGTTGTCTTTGGTTTCCTCCCTCACTTCCTCTATCTGGATTACCTGAGTGTTATTTCGTTCCTCTTTTCGCCCCATACCCACACCCTCTTGCTCTAGCACTTGGAAGGGATTATTACTCTCCATATATTTTTTTGATAGATCCTTCCGATTTCGCTATCCCCCACTATTTTTACCTCTTCTTCAGCTCTGTACCTGGATGAAACCCTCACTGGTTTGTTTCTCTCCCTCACGTTCTAGAGCTGCCACTTATTGAGACCCTTTTGGGCAATTCCTCCCAAAATGACCATACTCATGGCAGATCCAGCAGCAAAAAGGAAAATTCTCGTAGTCTATCTGCTAAATCCACTCCTCATCTTCCCAGTTCAGGCTAACAGCCTCCAGGAGATCCTTCGAAAGATCCATGTAAACATATATGCGTGCAAACATTGTGTACATCTGGATCCAAGTTTGCTCGGCTACCTTCACAAATTCACCTATTGAGTTTCCAATGTCTCATAGGACTTCCATGTCCTAGTAGTCACATGGGAGCCCTACCAGTCTGATCCATATTGGGGCAACCGTTAGATCCTCCAAATCCGGGTTAAAGCACTCCCGCCAAGGGCGGAGGTAAAGACCGGATAAAAAAAAGAAATAAGGGCCCCCCTCCAGGACTCTATCTCGATCCTCCTGATTAAAGAAGATTATGGTGAAGAAACCTTTTGCTCCTAGCTAAAGATCACAGTGGCCTTTCGGCTTCCACGTGCTCTGGATCCATTGCACCAGATCCTTCTCCTTTGGCCATACACCCACAAATGTTCTAATTAGGGATTTTTCTTTCCATGTCTCAATCTTTCCACGGATCAAGTCCGATCGAATCTAGACTGCCAGGATTGTTTAAGCCCTTGGAAGGCAGCCCCCCTGACTCGGCTTCCACCCCTTGCCATGCCTATCCTTCTCTTCATTTAGATTATTATTGCTTCCACTGGGCCCTTCAGAGGCATGACCTCGGGCAAATACGACCACCATGGAACTCGAGGGGTTTGCAGCCCCGTTCTTTGCCAAAACCTGCTCAGAGCGTCTCCCCAGATCTCACCGACCTGCTCACCTCTAATGCTTAACTTTAATTAATATAAATAATAAAACAATTTTAAATTTTAAAAACTTTTTCAAAATAATATAAAAAAAATCATATCTTCCCAATTTTTTTTTTCAAATATCCATCCAATTTTCCATTTTGTTTCATTAGACGTAAACAATTAATTTTACTATTCATCTCAAGCTTTAAACTATTCATTAAACTAATAAATATAATATTATTTTTAATTATTATGATTAACCATTTATAGTTTTATTTATTATAAATTAAATAATTATTTTAATATAAAAAATAACCATTAATAAAATTAAATCATCATATGTTTGAGTGTGTTCATATGATAGGAGGTAGTATATGTAATGACAAGAAAAATTAAGATATTTTGTGTTTTCAATAACAAATTACTAATGCATTTATATAGTTTGCAATTGGATCATGTCAATAGAGATTAAATGGTCGAGAGAGAGTTTTTTATATTCTTTTTCTTTTTATCTTATATTTTTCAAGTTATTTGACATTAAGAGTTGGTTATCCATTCATAAGTTATGCGTTATCCATGCATTGCTAAGAGTTATATGTTTTTCAACTAGCTACCAATGATTTTATATTCCTTTTTTTTATTGTTTCTTTCAAATTTTGAATGATCGCCATAAAATTAATCTTGATAATACACTTGTCTCGTCCTCCTAGGTAGATGAAAAAGCATAAATGATAGTCCACCCCAAATCTCAAATAAGTCTCGTCCTCCTAGGTAGATGAAAAAGCATAAACGGTAGTCCACCCCAAATCTCAAATAAAAACACAACTATCAATATAATCAATTTATGTATGAGACTCCCTTGTTTGATTTAACACTAAAGTCTACATAGGTGTACATACCATACCCCCATTTCTTAATCATTAGGCCCACTCAGGATGTATGGCATGCCCCCCGTTATAAGAAATAATGAAAACATACCTATTAACAGTGAAAACCTGAACCGACATGTTTATTATATTATTAAAAAAACACACCATATAAAAACATATAAATCCACCCAAGAAATAGGGAAGTAAAAATAAGAGGATCATTTATTAAAAATATTTATATATTATATAAATATAATTAGCATAGCACAAGTAAAGTAGTTGGTGAATGTTTATATATACAATTAATACTTTAGTTTTGTGAAGATAGTTAACTATTAAACAAAAGCTAAAATATATAATTTTATATTCATTGTTCATATCAAAGTGTTACAGTTATTGAGCCGAGAGGCTCTCTCCAGCCCAGTATGGGGGAGATCTTGTAACGTTACGTAACGTACAACGTTTAACGTTACATAATGTTATGTCGGCTATAAAAAAAAACTTTTAATTATCTTCCAAAATAAATGTCGGCCATAAAAACAACAGAAATGTTGTAAAGTTATTGCTTGAAAAACTCTCTACAGCCCAATATGCGGGTTCC
Organism: Pseudotsuga menziesii; assembly: GCA_001517045.1. Taxonomy (NCBI): domain Eukaryota; kingdom Viridiplantae; phylum Streptophyta; class Pinopsida; order Pinales; family Pinaceae; genus Pseudotsuga; species Pseudotsuga menziesii. Next base: position 22,114 of record LPNX010636510.1, on the reverse strand, counting down.
ATTAATACAAGAAATGTAATATCATACCTGAAGGTCTCCAAACAAAAAAACACTATTGGAATTTTATTGTCAAAGATTGGAATTTTTACACAGGGCAACGTTTGGAATATATATATATATTTACAATAGAAGCTTAAATACAACTTTATGGTGCTTCATAACTAGCACCTTTTTGGCGGATCAACATGCAGAAATCCTCTCTAAAAATATATATGGATTGAAAAGGAAACCAAAATAATTTTCACGTTACC
>LPNX010636510.1:0-21767 GCA_001517045.1 Pseudotsuga menziesii | reverse complement strand
AACGTGCACCCACTGCATTCTGTATTATACAGACGTAACAAGAATTCTCCATCTTTGACAAGAAGATATGTACACATTCTGCACTCCGTCCTTCCTTTCTACGGTAGGCCCCCGCGTTCGGGTGACAACTTTTGTCTGCATTCGAATTTTGTAGTTGATCAGTCCATTAATCGTTTGATTCTAAAGTTAGGAAGAGAAAAAAAAACAATGGATCAATCCTATTACTGACGTACCTTTTGCATTCCGCAGCGATATGTAGAGGTATACCGTAGGATTTGGCAATGGGTATGTAAGTAGAGGCATCCACTAAACCAGATCGCAGACGAGAATAGAAGCATTTTTCCATTGCAATGCTTCTGAGCGACACACAACATTTATCGGATAGAAGTCATAGCGGAGTGAATATATGAAATGATGATACTTTAGCTTACTGAAATTGTTGTTTTTAACTGGATTCATTTTAATTTTGATTAATTATTTAAAAAGATCTAATTAAAAGACACAATTTTTTAAGGTGTTTTTTTATATTTAATCATATTTAACAATAAAAATCTTACTTAGATCCAAATTCCAGGCTCTATCAAGTCTAGAGAGACATCAAATAGCCCTAGGTGCAAACCTTTTCTCAAGTATTACACTCAAGAAGGTTTGCAGCTCCAGAGATTTGATCCCTCTCGGCTCTTGATAGAGCCTAGGATTTGGATCTACGTTGGTTATAAGCACAAAAGGAATACTATTTAATAAATAAAAAAACTGATATAACAACAAAAATTAGTTTCTAGGAAGACCATGAAATAAATCCTTGATGTACACTTGTTACAGTTGAGTTAATCTTGTTGATAAGCTCAAGTAAATCTAAAATCTAAAATAATATCTAAATGCCTATGAAAATAATAATAACTAGCACAACCACAAGTACACTGGCTGGTGAATACCAATAGGCACAACCAATCACTTAGTTTTGTGAACATAAGTGACCTTTAAACAAAGTCTAAAATATATAATTTTATATTTATTATTTATATAATAATAATAATCTATTTTTAAGTTCACTGCCAAGCGAGACACCAAATTGGTGTATGAGACCCCCTTGTTTGTGGGACAAGGGACCCCCCTCTGCGCAAGGATTTAACTGCTAAAGTCTACAGAGGTGTACATACACTACCCCCCTCTGGATTTGAACCCGTGACCTCCTAAGAGGAAACACATGCTCTTAACCATTAGGCCCACTCATTAAAATTAATATAAACACAAAACAAATATTATTTAATAAACAAAAACAAAAACAAATTGTTACCCATTGCTTTTAATATCTGAATATCAACAACAACTACAAGCCAGTTAATCATCCACATACCCAATAAAAATGTTATGACTACGTTTAATTTTTTTAATGGTTACTGTTTATATTATCATTGAATGGTTGTTGTTTCAGTACAGCTCATCTTGTGGAAAAACAGTCACGTTACAAATTGGACACATATTATCCACAATTCAGAGATCAATTTGTTGTTTTTGTAAGTTAGAGATGAATTGTTGAAATAGAAAAGTCTACCATGAATTGGTTTTGTACGTGGGAAATGAATAAGATGGAATACCAAAGCAAGACCATGTAAAAATATATTTATAAGTATTTTTATTTTTATTTAGATTATTATATATTTATAAGTTTTTTTATTTCTTAGCTTTGAAGATAGAGCATTTAAATTTTATAGGATAAGCATTTCTTAAAACATAAATAGTGTCAAAATTATTATTGTAAATAGGTTTAAGAATAAATTCTAGAGTAATTACAAGGGAGGAATTTAACCATATTTAAACGTGTAATTTAGAATGACAATAATGTCTTGGAACTTTTGTAAGAATCTAACCAAATTTGAACTTATGACTTGCATCCATAGTAGTGCATAGAACCTATAGGAAATTTTAGTGTTTTTAAACTTTTAATTTGTATATACAATAGCACTTAATAACCTTGATATAGATTTGAACTTGTAACCTATAACCACAATAATAGTTTGCAACATCAAGAGACTTGATGCTAGTTATAATCTTTATTATAGAAAGATATTAATATTAAAAAATTAAATAACCTTAATATAGATTTGAACTTGTAACCTATAACCACAATAATTGTTTGCAACATAAAGAGACTTGATGCTAGTTATAATCTTTATAATAAAGAGATATTTATACTAAAAAATTAAGTGTTTATGATACTCTAACAAAATGCATGAAGATATTTAGTAATGGATCTATTCACAATTCAATGAATTAATATATGAAATAAATAAATCATAACCAATGTTCTCAAACAAAGTTTTAATAAAAAGGTTCAAATCTCTATCCCTATGTTAAATACATATATTTTCTAAGTGAATGTGAAACTCTCTATCCCCATGTTAAATGGGTATCTTTTCTAAGTGAATGTGAAACTTAGAGGTTTATATTTCCATAGACATCAATAAAAAACATTCACACATAAATAGAAAGGGTTTTAGTCTTGGTCCCCAAAATTATCTAAGTTATATAAATGTTGTAAGCCTCACTACTAACTCATATTCCTTCAAAATATTAATTTATCTATTTACAAAATATCAATTTATCGAAGTTTAAAAACCTTGTGACTCTTTTATACTTTGGTATTAATTGTTTTAATTAATCATTAAATTTACTTACCAAATAATATTATAATTTTTTTAGTCTTTATTAAAAATGACGATGATAGTGGTAATTAATGTCCTTCCTTCAACTATGAATAAAAAATATTATTTAAATTGATATAATATTGATTTAATGTTTAACTTTATTTAAATTAAAATATTGTTTACATTCATATAATATTGTTTTAATGTTTAACTTATTTTAATTAATGTATAAGTAATAAAACAATTTTAAATTTTAAAAACTTTTCCAAAATAATACAATATAATTAAAAAAACAATCATATCTTCCCAAAAACAATTTTCAAATATCTATCCAATTTTCCATTTTGTTTTGTTAGACAAATAAAAAAAAGTAAACAATTAACTATACTAGTTATCTCAAGCTTTAAACTATTCATTTGTAGAAACTAATAAATATAATATTATTTTTAATTATTATAATTAACATCTTATAGTTTTATTTATTATAAATTAATTAATTATTTTAATATAAAAAATAACCATTAATAAAAGTAAATCATCATATGTTTGACTGTGTTAATATCGTAGGAGGTAGCATACGTAATCACAACTTATAAAAGAGAAAAATGTAAGATATTTTGTGTTGTCAATTAAAAAAAACCTTTAAACAAACTATGCTATACGCTTGAACAAACTAATTATTAATTTAAATTAATTATAAAAACAAAAGGGTAAGGATCGTTGTTTGTCAATAAATGCATTGTCAATAAATACGAAAATGCATGAAGTATATTAACGTGGAAAGAGCTTTTTATAAACGGCATGCCACTCGTTATAAATAAATAATGAAAACGTACCTTTTAACAGTAGAAACCTAAACCGACCTGTTTATTGCATTATTATTGGAAACACACGGCATATACAACTAGCCATTGCTCCAGGAAGGTGCAGTAATAGTCTGATAGGTTGTTGTTAGAGAGTGAAATCACTGAAATAAAGATTATAACCATTTTAATGTTAGGTATGTTGTTAAAAGTTAGTTTGTACAATATGTTGTTAAAAGAGAGATTTTTTTCCAATTTTTTTTAATAGTGGAAAGTAGTTTAATTCTAAATTAAAATGTATTTCTATTCAAATTTGTTCAATAGTAAACACACTACACAAATAAAACATAGATAGTATGAAATGTTTGCACAAATATGTCATAAACAAGGCTATATTACTTTAAATTTCTATTCGTAAGCAACACAATGAACATGAAAAAAATATGTAAAAGGGAGGATAAAGATAGAAAACACATAAAACTAACAACCGAGGCTTCGTACTTCTCCTTCTTATTATCAGTGTCCCACTTCAAAAAATGTACTTTTGTGTGGATAGTATTCTTATTTGAAATTATTATAACAAACAAGAGGATGAAAAACATAATAAATACAATTTATATAGCCACTCGTATATCAGTGCAAACATCATAAATCGATAGCATTTGAGATTCAAAGTACAAGCAAATGTTTATGAAAAATAACACAAAATTCCTTTAATCCTCCATTACTTGTAACTCCATTGTCAATTTACTTTGTCATACAAATTGCTTTAAAAATATTTACCACAAATCTTTCTTTAGCACCTCCATTACTCTAACTCTGTTGTCATTTTAATATGTCCCAAACCCAACCAAGTCTATGTGGACTTTCGACTCTAACTTGGTTCTCATCCAAGAGGGTCGAATATACATATTCAAAAGATGTTGTGTTTGCAAAAGATATTTGAAAATACCCTTGAGATAAAGTATCCAATATACTTGATATAAAAATTAAGCTATGAACATCACATGGCGAAAGAAGCGACATATTAATTTTTTTATTATCATTCATATTGACACTTTGAGAAAAAATAAATCAATGAAGTTCCAAACCTCTTTTTCAAAAGAGGGCGATTGCATCAATGGATTTATTACATGGTCACTGTGTTAAAGTTGGTCCTCGACATGGATTATCATTTCCAATATACAGAACATAAACAATATCAAAAATACAGTGAAACTAATACACAGTAATTAAAGAACAAATGTTAAATAAATATTGTTTGAATCTACCTTATACTCATATTATGTTCCTAATATTATATCTAATCTTAAAATTTAATCTTGAAGATAAGAGTAATTCGATGGGAAAAGGTTCTTTCATGTGTTGATAACTCTTAATACGGAGGCAGATATAGAAGCAAATAAGGCTTGAAATCTTTCAAAGGGAGTCATACGATTTAAAAAATAATTTATATACCAAAACGTCATATCTTAAGTTTGAATTACACAATATGGATCATAGGATTTTCAATCATCAAGGCAGATATTTCGTTGCATGTGAAGTTACTGATTGGTGGCTTGGAAAATCCCAAGATGATCTCGGTAATCTGCATTAGTAATGCTAATCAAAGCTCTTTAAGGAATAAATTTGAACCAGTACACTCTATAACCATGTCTATTGTTTGATATTTCATTGGGGTCATGAATGGAGTAATGTTAACACGTGACAATAAACTATGTTTTTAAAGTTTAAGTTCCTCTGGCGAATTGATATGGAATTTGCATAATAAAGTTGGTAATGCCAAGAGAAGTAACATAATTTCTCTGAAGAACTTTGAGTATCACATTTTTGAAATTTGAAAATTCTATTCATACATAGTGTTGCCAAAGATAAATTCATGAATTGTATGCTTTAACACAGTTATTCTTTTCATGAATTGTATGCAGTGACCTACCACTTTCATTACTCTTTATATGGTGTTATAATTTTGCACAAGGAGCATTAATATAATTAAAAGTTTTTAGGAATAAAATAGAGTCTCTCTCTCTATATATATGGAACCTATTTCACCATGGCTTTCCAATTAGTAACTGAAAAGATTTCTTGTAGCATCTAGACATAGAGAAAGATGTGGGTAGTTAAAAGCATTAAATGTAGCGTTTTTTTCCATGTAATGATACCCCTTGGTATCAATTCAATAAATCCGGTTCTCCCTCTCCTATCTATAAAATGTTATATATATAAAGGTATATATAAAGAATTTTAATTATATTAATGCCATATCAGGTTGAGCCCATGATAACCCATGATAAAGTTCTCATGTTATACTTCTAATATCCTATTTTAAACTATAGTTTAATTAAATATACCTAATTCCTAATGCCTATTCATGCACGATTCCATATATCACAACATTAACATATGATGGTAAATCAAATATTATACAACCCTTTACCTAAGCTTTACCTCTGTCCAATTTATACCTATAGCTTCACTCTAGTATAAGAGATCGTATACATAGTAGTTAAGATCTTATAATTACTATGGTATTAAAGCATCATGATGTTACTCACCTTATATTTTTCTATTTTCCTTTACCAAGTTGTTCAAGAGACAATGCCATAAATGATGATATGTGTAGGCCATAACATAGTTATAATGACGATTTACCCTATGATTAAACACTTTCATACAGATGCTACCCATAAATGATGATATGCATAGACTACAAAATAGTCATAATGAATACTTACCCTATGAAGAAACCCTTCATGCATATGGAAGGTGTTAACATGTTAATATTTATGAATTATTAATTGGTGATTATGGCCCCTGTTACGAAGAGAAATTCCTATCGCTTGGGGTACCACAACAGACAACTTGACTCTAGAAATCAATCCTTTCCAATATGCAATAGAAATTAAATATCTAACACTAAAGGATCAGACCTCATACCTTATTCTAGATGGTTGAAGTAGATCCCTGTTGAGCTTTCCAACTTCAGCTTGAATTGATTAATCACTTCCTAAACAAGAAGTAAACAATCCAAGCATACTATATATATTGGTGTTAGATCTATTCTAGCATATATAATCAACAATGTATAAGCATTTGAAATCATCCATGGATAAAATATTCATTCAAATATACATTATTGGATAGGAAAAGATATTTCTATTAATTTAAAATTAGAGATTACAATGGATACAACCTCTGTCGGCACGTCTGCGATTCGGAGAAACTGAATCCCCCACTTGGGCCTCCACCACCTAAATTCTCCATCTCTCGATAGCAAGCTCACAAGAAAAAGACAAGCTTGGGAAGAACACAAAAGTGCTCCAAGGGGCAAAGGGATGCAGTCTCAAGCACAAATTCCGGCAACAATGGACTATAGTTTCTTTGCTCTCAATTCTCTCTTATGCCTTCAATGTACCAAAGAGTTCCTTATATAGCTTTTGAAAGGGGTAATGAAAGGTCAAATCCGAGTGATCTCAAGGCATATGGAAGGCCAGGAATCAAGTGAGTCAGATCCATGTCAAGGAAAACTCCAAAAGGATTTGGATTATGCACACATCGCGATGTATGCGGTTTTAGGGGTCAAACCCTCGTATATACATGATTACAGGTTTAAAAGTCGCGTGTATTAATTTTCACATGCTTTTAGGGATGGTCAAGGAAACATCAAAGGACAAAAAATGGTCCAAGGGGTCTAAGGAGCCTGCAGAGGGACAGGGGAAGGCCATACAAGTATGATTCACCTGGAGTGGTAAAATCAGCTATAACAGATGCCCCCTAATGTGTGAGGTCAGAGGGGTCATACGATGGCCGAAAGACATTATAAGTCCATCCCATAAGTGGAGTGATGAAGGATCCCAAATGGAATACCAGCCACCCAATCAGCATAGTACAATGATACAACTCTGCACATACTGCAAATACATATAGCTGTCACAGATACATAAGAGTACAATGGCCATGAATAGGCATGATACAAGATATCACATAAGTGGTCATCGCCACATACAATATACATAGATCAGAATCTCCATGATGAAGATATACAAAGGACCATGATCTCCATAATAGCTGAAGATATATAAAGGATCAAGATCTCCATAATGGCTGGAAATGTCTGACATATACTGGAATCAAGTCACGAGAGCTGAAATCTCATGAACACTGGCACAATCAAGGAGGTAGCATATAAGAGATGCCACCAATATGGAAGGTCTTCTACACAAACCACTACGAGTACATGTTATACTATGTGAATAGAGGTGTTGAGGTCGAACATAGTACTCCATCGTCTGATTACTGGTCATTGATGTATACCGTTAACAGACACGAGATCACCCATCGATAATGAAAATGGGAATCAAGGTACTAGAGTGCAAACTAACAAGTGTGAATAAATGTGTTGAGGTCAAACACTTGAGAGGATCCATCGATCATGGGACATTGATGTATTCCCAAAGACTGTTGATGGCAAGAGAACCTACCACTGATTACTACAAGTCTCAAGGCACTCAAAAAGGACTTTAGATTCCAATCCCAGAATAAATGATCTGAAGTTGATGGGATGAAATCCACTGGAAGGAGGGCATTAAGGAATCCCCCATCATCCAACACGAGGTACTTAGAAAAGATGTATAGTTTGGAAGGACTTGATCATAAGGTGCACGAACCAGTAACTGTACCGAGAATGGCCGACATGCAAAGTCAAGATAACTGAGGAATGGCTGACTCAGGTTTCAACTTCCTTCGAACAAGAGCATAACGACGAATGGTGACTGAATAAAGGTAGCATAGAATCGATATACAAAACTGGGACATCTCTGCGACACAGGAGGCATCGATAGAGGCTCCATGGGGACTGGAAGCTTAACCAGTTGGTGGAGATAAACTCAGATAAACGAGTACAGCTCCTAAAGTCAAACTATAAACCCAACCAATGGATGTGATATACAGTGCTCTGTTCGAAGGTGACATGACTCGACAGCTGCCAAAGATAACATCTTTCCTTGTCCGGCTTGTTGGTTTTTTGATTTTTTTTTGACTTTTCAAATATTTAAAAATCTTGAAAAAGAATAAAATTGCTTTATAGTTACAGACTAGGAGGAGATGAGTGTCATAGGGGAAAACAAACTAGTTCCAAGCAGTGGAACATACTTATGCTCAATGCAAGGATACATGTGTAGGATAGCAACACTCGGGGGAAAATCCCCTCCCGGTAAAAATAGGGAATCAAGCTACAAAGGATATATAAAATGCCTCTGCATGGCTAGACATGAGACAAGCTCGAGCTATATGGCTGAAACGCAATGTCAGGGAAGCCGACATAAAGCTCAATAAGGCAAGAAAAGCTCATGATAATGCAATTACAACTTGACATAAGGGAGTCCTAAGGGAAATAGGCCAGCAAAAGATCAAGAGGAGTATGAGGCTCTTGCAAAATGTCATGGCAATACTATACAATGGACTCCCACACCCTAAAAGACAAAACGTCAGCATGGGCACCAAATGCAAATAATACGCTAACTAGGGTACCCATGTAAGGTCAAGCTCTACCACTCATATCATGCCACTTCTAAAACAATGAGAAGGTTTTGTGACATAATAGAGTGGGTTCGTACCTAAGGCTATAATGAAACGGTCACAAGGTCATGCAAAATGCAAATGGTGATGAAACCTAACCTATATGCCAGTTTAGACATGATACCTGAGATCGTCATGAACGGGCCAATCCAACGGCTGAAACGACACTCAAAAAGGTCTCCTAGGTCATAAATTAGGTAAAAAACGGTCCAAAATGATTAGAAATGGTCCAAACTATAGGAAAGGGGGTAAAAATTTGAAAAAATTTGAAAAATTTCTATAAATAGTAAAAAATTCAAAACATTATAAAACATTTGAAATTTTTACCCATTTGAGCTCAGATTTTCAACAGCGAATTCCATGAGATCCAGCCAGCGGAATCCATTACCGTTTCTTCTAGGTACTTACCCATGCTCTACTCTTCCATTTTGATGCAATTTTTATCAAATTCCATGGTGATTTTAGATTTCTAGGCCAATCCAAAATAAGCGTTGCGGCCCACGCAGAAATCGAGGGTTTTTTCGCGTATAGGGCTGGATATACGTGGAAAATGCCCTCACAGTCGCGTACATATGCGGCTGTTTGGCAAACAGTCGCGTATGCGGCCGCGCATGAGGTTTTTTAAGTGTTCTATTGGGAAAACTTCCAATTTTTTGTGCAGGATGGTCCTAGAATGGAGAGAACGTCAACATGGTGATGTAGAAGAGGCAGTAAGGGCCGATCTAATGGCTCCACAAGTGCTACGTGCATGTGGGCTCTACAAATTTTGATGTCTTGGTGGCTTAAGGGCCAAACTAGGACTATTGTAGATGCTGGTGTATTATTGGGATCCAGACTCAGAGTCATTCCAGATAGATGGGATGTCCCTCACCATAGAGGTGGAGGACATATACTTCATTACTGGACTTCCTCGACGAGGGAAAGTAGTGAACCTACATTCTCGCGGGCCTGGAGGTGGCCTGACTATAGATGAGTACATTGCGGTGTACTGCTATCCGGACATGGAGAAGGTGCGGAGTCAGATCCCTACTAACTCCATACAGGTGCTAGGCCTAAAGGCCATCCTATTGACACTGGGTAGGATAGCAGTCTTGGATTCACTCCACCAGGCCTCACGGCCTCTAATATTCTATGCAGTGGAGTGCATGAGACCCACAGTATATGACTGGAGCACTACACTACTGGGAAACATGAAACACCAGCTCAGTGAGTGTAAGATGGGTAGAGTGCGAAACTTTGGTTTCAACAGCATACTGAGCACGTTTTTCTTCGAGCGTGTTCCAAGATTGAGCCCCAGAGTTGACGTTCCTCTACACGGGATGTGAGATCCAACCCAACGGCGTTGGGCGGATGTGATGCACAGACTGGGTGGAGGTAGGGTGTCCAACCCCTATGCAGCTGAGTTCTTTCCGTGGTGACGAGGACCGATAGTTGCCATCGATGACTACCCCTATGCAGGGATAGATTTTCGGGGGGATCTGGACATGCCGCTACCACCAGGATCGGCATATGGTGACATAGGTAATGAATCTCGACCCTCTCTTTAAATTTTTGAGTTATTTAATTTTTTTTTGTGTTTTCTAATTATATGGAATCAAAAGACATATTTTTGGGTGACAATACATAGCGACATCTACCATATGCATGCATATGTGGGACCACAGTGTCCTGAAGGCTTCCCTCATCATAGATGGAGGGGATGAGGAGATGATATCACGGGTGTGGATGCGGAGTGGATGCTCCAGAGAATTCATACCAACTTTGTGAGGCTGACACACAGAGTTCCCATGGCTCAAGTCGAGGACTTTCCTGAGGCTATGCAGTGCCAGGTGGTGGGTGTACCGTGAGCATGGGTGCGATTATTCCAATGGCTAGCTAGAGACGTAGTGACATTCCATGATTACAACCCCCCTCCTCCTCCACAGGCTTAGATACCTGGGAGTGATACATTTTGTATTACTATGTATTATATTTTGGTGGCTCAAGAGCCCCATTTTTGTATCATGACACTATGTATTACCACATTTTGGATGTTTATAATTTTTTTTATGATGATCGGTTTATTTATTTACATGTGTAAAAATTTGTGTTTGTGATGAATTTATTATGTATGAAACAAATGCCAATCTAACACGTAGTTAGCATATGAGTGAGCAACTTGATTATTAATTCTTGGAATATGTATATATGTTATATTGTCAAATTGCCATTCTAATAATCTCACACGTAAGAATATTCTTAATAACGTCAGATCTCTAACATGGTACAAACCATTAAGCTGTGACACTACTAACTCCAAATCAAGATGTACCTCAAGAGAGAGAATGCCATGTAAAATGGCATCCCGTAGAAGCTCAATAATGGCACTATATTCAGCAACATTGTTTGAAGATGGCCATAAACATACGCCTCCTGAAGACAATACATGACCCATAGGAGTATAAATCACCCAAGCAGTAGAGGCTGAGTGTTGAGTGTGACGGCTCGCACCATCTGTGAATCCTATGTAGGCGTAAGATTCCATTGAAATCTGCCAAAAGAAATGAAAACTAATCACAAACCTAATCACTATAAGAAAAAGACCTACCTATGCAAAACTGTACAATAATATACAATAACCAGCCTTGGCTAAAAATCATGCATAGTATTTTTTGAGATAGAGCCCATTCCTAGGCTCCGCCAAGGCCGTTCCCTCCTAATCCACTAACTCATAAGCACCCTTCTCTAACACACATTTGACGACGTAAGGACCACACCACATGGGGTTCAACTTTCCTGCCCCCAAGGGTTCTTTCGGTTGATCCCACAAAAGGACCAAGTCTCCCTCACTAAACCTCCTTGTATGGACAGACTTATCATACTGGACCTTTACGCAACGTTTATTTACTTCTAGAGCCACCAAGGCATCTTGACGTTGCTCATCAAGTTGCTCAAGGTGGACCAAATGCTACTCCAACGAGGAAGTGTCTAGTAAGAGCTCTACAACTAGCTTTAAGAGCTCTACAGCTAGCTTCAAAGAAGGAATCTCACACTCAACCGACAATACTGACTCTAATCCATGTACAAGTTGATATGGAGAAAAACCTGTGGCAGTCTTAACAGCGGTTCTATACGCCCACAAAGCAGGATATAACATAATGTGCTGATTATTCTTGCTTTGTGCGATGGTTCATTGGAGAATGGATTTGAGTGACTTGTTCACTGCTTCTACCTATCCATTCGCTTGAGGGTAGTAAGAGGAGGAATGCTCTTGCTTGTACCCTAACTTTGATGCCAGCTCTTCCATCATACGATTCTGAAAGTGCGAGCCATGGTTAGTGACAAGATCTTTCGGAATCCAGAACCGAGTAATAATCTGGTTGAATATGAAGTGCATGGCCGTCTCACCATCGGATTTAACTGTAGGCATAGCCTCAGCCCATTTTGTGAAGTAATCAACAGCCACTATGATATGATGATGCCCCCCAACTGAAGCTGGGTTGCAATCCATAAAATCAAGCCCCCACTTAGTGAAGGGACTGGCTGTGATGATGGGATGTAACATGGTAGGTTTTGAGCACATATTATGTGCAAACACCTGGCAAGGGTGGCACCTCTTGACCGCATCTACACAATCCTTAAAGATCGACGGCCAGAAATAACTTGCTCTTAGGATTTTTTGGGCTGTAGAAAGCCTAGATAAATGACCACCACATGCCCCTCCGTTGAAATCATTCGGCACTACCTCAGCCTCCTCATAAGTTAAACAAATTCGTAAGATGGAATCTACCCTGTGGCGGTACAAAGTGTTATCCACTATGAGGTAGTTATTAGACATGTGATGTAATCGTCGCCATTCATCCCATGAGAGGTGAGTGGGGACCTTCAATGTTTGTGAATATATAATGATATTCCCATACCATGGGTCTAAAGTTGAGATTAAGAAGATGTGTTCATCGATAAACGTATCTTCACAAACCAACTCCTCGGCCTCACTTGGGAAATCAGATATAAGCTCTGCAAAAATTAACGATTTCTTCGATTTTGCTGAAATAAACTTGAGATCGAACTCTTGTAGGATGACAATCCATTTATTATATTTTCCCCCAATCATCCTTCGAGTGAGGACGAATTGAAACAGATTGACATGGGCTACAACCAAGGTCTGGCGAAGGAGAATATAATGTTTCAACCGTTGAACCACATGTACGGTAGCTAAAGCAAGCTTCTCAACATGAGAATAACGGATCTTTGCATCAATAAGATTCTAGCTCAGATAGTATATGACATGCTCTTGGATCTCCTCATCCTCTTAAAGCAAAACCAAACCAATATTCTCCATGGACGCGGCCACATAAAGTAGAAAATCATGGCTATAGTCTGGGGGACTAATCACCGGGGCTAATGCTAGGGCTCGCTTGAGCGCATCAAAGGACTTGTGGGCTCACTCATCCCCACAAAAGGTGGCATCCTTCTTCAAAAGAAGCATGAATCCTCTAGTCAAATTGGCAAAACTGACAACGAATCTCTGTAAGAAGTTTGCCATGCCTTGCAAACATTGAAGATGATGAATATCTTTTGGGGGAGACAACTGAAGTATTGCCTTTACCTTCAAAGGGTCGACTCTTATACCCTCTTTAGAAATGATGAATCCTAACAAGCGACCTGACTTCACACAAAATATTCACTTGTGAGGGTTTAACCTGACCAAATAATGGCGGCACCTTTCAAATACCAATCTCAAATGATAAGAATGACGCATTCTCATACAAGAATGAGCAGCAAGGTCATCAAAAAATACTTCAATAATCGATTTGAGATCATGGAAGATCAAGGTCATGACCCGCTGAAAAGTAGCTTTGGAATTCTTAAGGCCAAAAGGCATTTTCTGATATGCAAAAGTTCCCCAAGGACAAATAAATGTAGTCTTATGTTGGTCCTCAAGTTTAATTTGTATCTGATTATATCCGAAAAAGCCGTCCATGAAGGAAAAAACCTCGCTACCTGCACACTCATCCAAAATATGATCAATAAACGGTGTGGGGAAATTGTCCTTAGGACAGGCATGATTCAAATCACGGAAATTAGTACATATGTGGATCACTCCCTTCTTATTATCCACCGGAACGGGGTTTGAAACCCCCTCTATTAAGGGAACATGATAGATAAAACTGGCTTTCAATAGTTTCTCTATCTCTACCTTAATCGCGGGTGCTTTCCTAGGATTCACCGCACGCAAGCATTGTCGAACAGGCTTAGCGTTGGGATAAGTATTAATATTGTGTTCCACAATACAAGGGCCGATACCTGGAATTTCATCATAAGACCAAGAAAAGATATCACAAAATTCTTTAAACAGCTCGGTGTATTCTTGAATCTCAGCATGGGAACATTCTGTCCCAATATAGACATTCTCTATGCTGCCAGGATCACGAGAGATATTGATAGGAATCATTGAAGATATATTTTCCATGTTTCTATCAGCCATCGGACTAGGAGAGCTTAATGGAACCATAGGACTACCAATTCTCTCACTAAGAACCTCCCTAAAGTCCTCACACTCCAAGCGGTCAAGCTTGGGAAAAAAGTAAGATCTATGATGGAGTTCTTCCCATGGTGGCTCAACTCTCGACATGGCCTCAATAACCACTTCATCTGAAGGGAAAACACTATCAAGGCAGTCGTGCGCGTGAGAAGACTATACTTCCCATGCAGGCATCACATATGGGTCCTCCTCCTCCTTTCGTGAAGAGGAAGGACTAGGCTCTGCAACACTCTCAAGATTAGCTTGATAAGCTACCATAGTTGCAGGCAACAGCACATCCGTCACGATGGGCTCACTCCGAGTACTCGGTGTAGGAAGAATCCAAGGATCGTCCATATGACTCGTGCGAAAAGACACCGATATCATAGATGTCGAAGCCTCACCGAAACTAGACCCTATCATAAGGATCGGTGCAGGACAACTAAAAGTTCCCATAAGGGATGGATACATGCCTACATCCACACTTCCAGTTGCTAGCTGAGACTGCTCAACGATCGGGATCGAAGCTCCTGAAGATGCGGTAATGGACGGATTCTTGAATGACGTTTGATCAATCGTGACTATCTTCCCATTAAATGGAAAGCATACAACATGAAATAGGGAAGAAGCTACGGCTTGCATACTGTACATCCAATTCCTACCCAGCAAGAGATTGTAGTTAAGGGGCGCATCAACCACCTCGACCTCTATTGCAACGGTATTCCCTCCCAAATGGACCTTAAGGGAAGGAGGATCTCGTGCAGCCTAAACGATCTCCAATCGAACGCAGTTAACATGGTCACTGATTTAGACAACTCAGGGGAACCTAAACCCTTCCAACACGATAAAGACATCACAAAAGCAGCAGCGCCTTCATCAATTACAGTGCACTTGACGGTCATGTTAAGGCATTCTACGTGAATCAAAGAGACACATAGTAAGGCAAGCGAGGCTGAAGTCCTATGGTTTCAAATTTAATCAGGAAGGAAGAATTATCATCATTCACACCAAGGGTAGAAAGCAAAGCCTTCCTTTGAAAAGGACAACTCTGATGTACTTCTAGTGCAGACATTGCACAAGGAGTGTGGCCCAAATCCTTGACAACAGAATAGTTTTGGGTGGCTCGGGCATTAGGATTGTGCCTCGAACGCTTAAGGACTCCCTTAGGAATGCGAGGTGCAGCTTCAGGTTTATCCACAGGTTTTTCAATACGCAAAGGAGTCCCTAGTGGATCAGGCTCCTTTCCTGGGCTGGGTTGTGACGAACCATAGTCTTTCGCACGGGTCACAACTTTCGCAGCATGTACCATGTTAATGCAACCACGACCACTACCCTCCGGTAGATCTTGATCACCACCAGACTGATGATGGGTCCTTAAGTTCATATTTTTATTGTGAGGTAAAGGGTTAGTCAACACAAATGGGCCCTGTGCCAAGAATCTCGAAGCTTCATCGATACGAGGGAACAAGTAAGTGAGGTGATCGTCCTTACACAACTTGCAAGGAAATTTATCCTTACGTTTAGCTTGCTTGTCCCCCCCAGCATTATGGGCGTTCTTGTCATTATTATTAGCATTTTAATTTCTATTCCCACCCTTACGATTATTCTTTCCCTTCTTTTTATTCCGTCTGGGCTGCTAGTTACCCTTCTGGTCCGACGATTGCATTGAAAGCACACTCGCCATTTGGGCGGGTTGAGACGAAGCCATGGCTTGTCCCAAAGCAGATTGGTTGATTGACAATTGAATGACTTGTTTTGCAACCGAATCTATAGGTTTAGCACTCGTACAACCCACAATGCCATCGACATGTGGTTCAGGTTTAACTTTGGGGTCAAAACTAGAACGCGGGGAATTGGGAATGATCTCATATAACAAATCAGACTGAGCTTAAATCAAATCTAGTTCTTGCGCCCTAAAAATGGCTTGTTCCTCATTTTTCACTCCGAATGTAGAAACATCCTTCCCTATATATGGCAATAACGGCTTAAGGAGCCATTCGAGGAGGAATTCTTGCGGTATAAAGGCTTTAATTAACCTCTTCCATCTACACCACTCTTGGATATGATCCAAGATATGTGTGGCTTTATCCTTCTGAAATGTTGACAAGAGTTCAGTACCAACGTCATAATGCACTGGTAGCTGGAAGTGGTTAAGAAAATTCATCACTAGGTAATCGAACAAAGCGAATGCCCCCCTAGGTAGCTCTATATACCATTTTGCGGCAGGCCCTGTCAGGGTGCGTTGAAACAACCTTAAACGGATTGAGTCCTGGTGTAAGGAATTCGAAGAGCACCATAGTGGGAAGGTAGTAACATGTTCGTTCAGATCCTCTCCCAGTTTTCCCTTGAATTTTGGTATGTTTGAGGGAAGCTTAGTAAGGATAGCCGGCCAAGCTGGGTCATGAGCTATAGGATCGTTCGTCAATCTCGGCAAGTCAGGAAGATTCAGCATTGCGAGGAAAGGGAGCCTAGGATGATTAGGTCGATGGACATCTCCCTGATAGTTCTGATTCACATAGGTCTGATTACCATAACCACCATGGCCTTGGCCATGGTGCCCTCCTCCCGTTTGACCCGTATAGGGTGGCATGGAAGCACCATAGTGTGGTGTACCTTGACTATTCGGAGCTACAAAGCCATAATTTGGAGAGTAAGCAGGTTGTTGATACTCACAGCCATAAGGTGAAGAACCCTATCCATACTGCGTCCCATAATAGGGTCCATTAGTCATCGCATGAGATGTCCCATGAGACACTCCGTAAGTAGGAACATACGCTCTAGAAGTAGGAATATACATTTCGAAAGTAGGAATATGACCTCTAGAAGTATGACCATGACCTCCTGAAACAACAGGCGGTGCATGTACCTGAGACACAACCGATCTAGTAACCGCAGTATGGACATAACTCATAGCAACATTCTGGCCCGAAGGACCACGCGAATGAGGTGGCGGGTGAACATTCGAAGAACTAGGGACAGAGGACGAAGGGATCTGTGTAATTATGTATGTGCTATTCCCTATAGTCACTTGTCTCGGATCTGGTATCCTAATAGGATCACTAACCCTAGACCTAGGAGGAATATGTGATGAGTGATGACATCATATGTAATGGGTGGGTGGCGCAACCAATTCAAAAAATTATACAAGTATAAAAGAACAATTGAAATTTTGTATAGAACCCATGAGTATTGGAAAGATAATTTATGAAGGCTTTGGAAATCATGAATTTATGAAAATAGTGAAAATAACACAAAAATTGAAAATAATAATAATCATTGTTGTTTATAAAATGATGTTGTTAGGAGCATTTGGTACTAGGCCATGTGTTCATGTAGCTCGCTCGTGCTAGTGGATCTCAGTTTTTGCTTCAAACATGTGCAATGTCTCGTGCAGGCCTTTGGTGATGCATGAGTTTCAATGCAGTTGGGTTAGAAAAATAAAATAAGTATTATATTTTTACACGCTAACTCATGTTGCTTCAGATAGGTTCAGATCATAAAATGGTCCAATATACACCATATAATTAAAAATTAAAAGCGTGGTACACACTTTCATGTGCAATATATTTAAACATGTATAAGGTACACTTTATCGAAGAACCTAGTGTACACAATATATTTAAAAATTAAATATAAGAGCTACAGATTACTAAATAATTATGTATACAATTAAAAATTAAAAACAATTAAAAATGAGAGCGACACATTACGAAAGAATCTATTGTACACAATATATTTAAAAATTAGAATTGTACAATATATTTAAAACTTAGAAGCAACGAATAAAGATACCATGCAAATTTAAAAATCAGTCCATGTTGCATGCGTATATTTTTAAAATTTTGAACACAATATATTTAAAAATTAAATATTAAAAAATGAACTCCTGTTTCAAAAATTAAAACAGCATATATACTTTATCCAATTTACGCAATATATGACAAATAAAGAAACCCAATGCAAATTTAAAAATAAACTCGTGTTTTATGTGTGTTTTTTTTATTATTACTTTGAAGGATTTATAGCAATATATTTTTCTCCATGACTCACGTTTCAAAGACTTCAAAGTAGCTCGAGGCTCGGGGTCGGGCAATATCTCTTTAGGGATCAATTTTTGTTTTTCAATATGTTTTTAGCTATTTATAGAGTACTAAATTAATATTTTTGTGAAAAAAAATAAATTAATATTTTTTTCATTTCATTTTTGTAAAAGTTAAAATGAAATGAAAAAAATATCAAAATTATAAATTTCAAAGTAGTAGTATATGTTACTCATACACGAATATAGTAGTTCTTAAGTGTTGCTAATTCATTTTACAACTCTGGTTTTATATATATATAATATTTGTGGGTACTAATTCTAATGTTGAACCTCATATTTTAATAAATAAACATTATAGTAATGGCGAAACATATTTAAGAGGATTTTTAAAGTAATTGGTTTTAGCAGTTATGAAAGTATGTTAGATAAGTGTTTTTTCAATTCAATGGTATTTTGATCTAGATGGGTATAGGTGGCTACCTACCTATTCCATTAGCTCAAAACAATTTTATTATTTCAACAAATTTCTTGTAATTTTCTACGGTTTTTCGGGTCCCAAATTTCTGGGGCGTTTAAGGCCCTAAACGATGTTTTTTGGCGATTCGAGGGGACAAATGGTTGTCAATGTCATTCATTAGGCCCCAATAGAAAGTTGTAAATATCAGATAGACCTTTCTAGCGGGCTATCGAACGCCTCAAATGGATATTGTATGCAAAAGTTATGACCCCGAGAAGTTGACTGTTCAACTAACCACCTTATGGTCGCAAACTTTATGGCAATTCATTTCCTAGGGTTAGGTTTAGGGTTTCTGCCTCTCCAAGTCTTTACGATAAAAGGGTGTTGGGACTCCTTTTGTATTCAACTAGTCACGAGTGAGCATAACCGCCACATCTCTTCTCAGAGATACAACTACCACCATTCTAGTTGTTTTTGTTTTACAGTTTGTTTTGTTTCATTCATTTAATAGAATATGTATCAATGTATTTATTGTCCTATATCTATGTATGTGAATATATAAATATGATCTTTCATTTCGTTCTCACATAGATCCATATAAGTGGTATCGAAGCTTTCTACTCTTGTGGTTTCTTAGTGCATGTCCCGGGAAAATACCTCTCATCGTCCCAAGCAAACTCACATGCCAGGAGAAGAAATGAGAGATGATAAAGCACGAGATCCTACTAAACTGTTGCTCGATAAATCCCTCATGGTACAGAGGAATGATAGATAACTTCGCTTAGATCCTTTAAAGAATGTCGACAGGGACAGATGCACCTTCAATGAGTAGTTGTTTTGGGGGTGCGACTTTCAAGGTACAAGTTAACATTGAAATCCCCTTATTTGAAGGAAAGATAGATGCAGATGCTTTGGAAAAGATCACCTTCACGCTCCTTAAGTCCATTCCTCATATCAAATACTAGTGGGACAAGTACTGCGAGAGGCGTGCAGGGGATGCAACTAAAATATTCAATACATAACCCACTTGGGCATCTTTTGTCGATGTCGTCGAAGAGGGATTATACTCTGTCAGAAACTATGATGACTAATATAGCCGGTGGATGACATTACGCCAGGAAAGAGAACAAACATTGTCGGAGTATCCAATATATTCCATACCTTGCACTCAAAGTTGGGTATTAGAGAGTCCGAACAACACTTGGTTCTAAAGTACCACAGTGGCCTGCACATATACATTCAGTCAAAGATGGATTCCCTCGACATATTCTCACTAGGAGCAGCTTACTGATATGCCGTCAAGATCAAGCAAAAGTTTAAGAAAAAGAATAAGTGGGATTTTGGGTCTGCAAATCAGCAGCAGAAGCCGAGAAAAAGTGTCCATAATTCACAACCCAAAGGACAAAGCAAATATGGACAAAGTCCCCACAACCAGTCCAAGCCGTAGGCAAAGAAGGGTAATAGGAAATCGAAGAAGGACACTGGCAAGTGGTGCGAGTTCCACAAATGGCCCTAGCACAACACTGATGAATGCTATTGAAAACAATAATTGTTGGTTAAGACAAAATCCCCAGATCCAGACTCTGAATCAGTCACTAATGCAGAGAAAGAAAGGGGTAAGTAGATCATTGATGCAGAACCTAGTGCCACCATCGCAATTGCAAAGATCCATCCAGAAGAGTAAGAGGAACCAGAGGAAGGGGAGACCCTCTTCCATTCGCAACTATGGGTGTAGGGGACTCCACTACATTTCATTATTGACAATGGTATTTAGAAGAGCCTCATCTTGGTCAAGGTCGTCAAAAGATTGAAGCTTCTGATGGTTCCACATCCCCAACCCTACAACATTGGTTGGATGAGCCATGGACGAGACATCTACATCAGTTAACTGTGCTTCCGAGTAGAGGAAATTTGGATAAAAAATAGGCCTCCTAAGGAAAATGATAAAAAAATGCCATGTAGATAATTTTGTATACTATTTCACTTTTATTGAATATGACCAAGGTTATTTCACTTTTACCAAAGCTACTTTAAATATATATTTTATATTAAAATCGATTTGTGCAGACTAAGTTTGATGTAGTGTTTTCACCCATTTTGGAAAGAAAATTAAATATAGAATTCCATCTTAAAAGTTATTTGACCAACTTTTCATGGTGTATAGTATTATTATTATAATATAATATTATTATATATTAGTTTTAATATTAATTACTATTACTTATTACTTATAATATTAGCTACATTTACGCATTATTTATTATGCATGATAGGATGTTTTCATTAATGACAGAATACTACTAATATGCATGTGATGGGTAAGTAGCTCATGGTGCTATACAAATTCTCCATTGCTACTTATCTAGAATGAAACCTCTTTGCTGACATATTGGATTAGTGCACAATCTCAATGTTGTCCTGGTAGAGATGGAAGGCATCTAGAAAAGTTTCGTGAGATATGGATGAATGTTGTATTGGCTAAAGTAGTTGCATGATCATATATTTATGCATAAGTATTTGCCAGTATATATATTCCTTATGAAATGTTCTAACCATACAAATGCATTTGACTTGTAGGAAAGACCACATACATAATCGCCTACAAGCAAAGAAGAATGAAGACTTGTTCCGAAGATCAAGTGACGACATTTCAAAATGAAGAATAATATGACGAGTGCAGTGACATCATTGATGCAGAACCTTCCAGCCACCAAGAATAAAGGGAAGACTAGTTCAA
>LPNX010636500.1:0-114748 GCA_001517045.1 Pseudotsuga menziesii | reverse complement strand
CATTAACATCATTGATGAGTTCCTTGGACCACTTGAGAGGAGTCCTTAGTGCCTCTTGGGATGGTTGTTTCTCACGTGCTTGACTTCAACTCCATCATCGTGCCGTTAAGATTCTTACAGGGTTTTTTCCACATAGTACTTGGTCGAAGATCCCGGATGTCACCCGACTCTAGCACATTGGCGAGTCCACTCGAGGGACCTAAACAGGTTATGTCCCTTGTGATTTATGGGTTGTGTTGGAGACAGTGATTAGAAGCCCCAACAGTGCTTTGATATACCTTTATTATTGATGTAGCATACTTGTACCGTAGAGACTCTGACTCTCAATCAGCGAGTCCACACAGCTATGTACCAGATCCAACAGACCATCAGTCATGAAGATGTATAATTTCATGAGAATGCCATGGGTCCAATGTACCAGATCAGTATTGTATTTAGCCTCACATGGAGGCAACCATCATTGTAACATCAGTTGTATATGATCGGCTCTTGTATTTTAGAGCATAGATCAAATGATTCTTTTGACATGGTCACGAGCATGGGAATGCTCGCCTCATCCATATACATGTCACACATTTATTGTATCTCACCCATTGATGGGAACCAAATTAATACAAAACCAAAAGCCACCATGCCCTAGCCCCAGAAGCACCATCTCTCGACAGCAAATCCTATGATGTTCGTCGGCCATACGTTGAGCTCCTACCCTCACACATCAAGGGGCAATATTTTAACCCAAAAATCCCCCACATAGCTCTCAATGGTCTACACCACCCAAGGACACCATCTCACAACACTCATTTCACTCCATAAGACCTTCCATGTTGACCCCCACACCTCCAAAAGAGCCCAAGGATGAAGAAAAGGGCTAAAAACCCCAAAAAAGAGCCCAAAATAGACCCCCAGGAGCTAAATCCCTCAAAGAGGGGCTAAAACCTTGAAAGGGGCTAAAGTTAGGGCGAAAGGAACTAAAGGCCCAAAAAAGGGGCTAAATCCCTGACCAAGGGCTTAAAACCCTAAAATCCCTTGGAAAAACTATAAAAGGAGGGTGGGGGGTCACTCTCAAAACACTCCTCCCTTGCATACTGTTATGCTGCCCGTGGATGCTTTGAGACCTCTTGCTCTCAAACCACCCACTCTCCCTCTCCTCCATTTCCATTTCTCAAAGCCATTGCTTCCCAACCAAGAGAGAGGTGCTCCCATGATCTAGGGCATGCTGGCCCATTTCCACCTAAGTGAGGTATAATCTCTTTTTATGCTTGTTTTATTTGTTTTTACTTTCTAACCCTCATCTCCATTTGTAGGTTTTTCATTAATATTGTTTGCAAGTTTTCTCCATGGTAGCTTAGGTTTATTTTTGCAGTTTTTGGAGGCGGAACCCTAACCTACTGTGTGCAGAGGGGTTCACAAGGGCTACATCTCCATCTTTCTTTCTGTTATTTTCTCTTAGATTTAGTTTGCAGTAGCTGCCATTTACTTAGTTTTGCATAGATTATCTTAGTTTCAATTCGCAGCTCTGTTTTTGTCATTTTTACATTCCATTTTTTATTGTTTTCTAAGGGTAGGAACCTACCCTTGTGCCCTATAGGCACAAGGGAGCCATTCTTACCCCTGTAGTGAGGAGAAATTCTCACTACAATCCTACCTCATCCAATCCACCAAAGGGGCTCAAAATATTGATGCCTTGTTGCAACCTACAAGGCCTAGCCCCATCCCAAAGTGGGAAAGCACTCTTGTGCAATATTTCCCACAACACCCTTCATTTATAAAATACTCTATTGATTTCATCCACAAAATTCATAATTTTCATTTTGATGATCAAGATATTATGGTTAACTTTGATGTCTTGAAAACTTATCACCCATCATTTTTATTCATCTTAATTTTATTTCATCTTCACATTCTTTTATTTAAACCTTAATATGATTTTATTTTTTTTATAATCAACCAAATTAACATTGTTTTATTTCAACCTTAATATGATTAGTTTTTTTTAATCATCCAAATTCTTAATATTAATGTACTCGGTCTTAACTTTAATTCATTTTATTTTTCCAAATTTGCATACCTTGTCTTGTTTTGATTTACACATTTTCACGAGGTTTCAAAAGTATCTTCCTACTTTCTTTTAATTTTAACATTTTATTTATTTATATTGATATAGTATTGTTTCTTTATGCTCCATTTTGTCTAAAAACATTGTTCATTGCCATTTTTTTATTAATATTATTTTTCAAGTAGAAAAAAAAAATCTCTTGTTTTATTCATAGGAATCAAAGATGACATATAAATCCAAATCTTTAGACCACTGATAATATGATATGAGTCTTCATTAAAAAAAACATTCCTCCACCATAGCATTCTAACATAACTGTTAAATCAAATTATTGCTAGCATCATGACTACCAATGGGTCCTAGTATATAAGTCCTACTTCTTAAAATATTCAATGTCAAAAAACTTCAAAACTAAGAAAAAATGTTGCTAGAACAGTAGCATATAGTAGCATCAACCTATAGATTATTGTAGAAAAAACATTGACACTTTAAAGGAAGGACAATCTTCCCAATATTCTTAGATGTAAAGAACACCTTCATCATCCGCAAGAGAAATATTGAAAGACCATCAACAACAATGTTATGTTCTTTATAAATATACTCAATAGAAAACTTCATAAAGGACTCCATCAACACATTTGTCCTTGAGCACTAATGTTCCATAGATAGAGCCTGAAGAATGAATAATATTTTGGCCCAATTGACCATGACTAAGGAATTTTCAAACACCTGCAAAGTTGGAATTCCAGTTGTATATGAAAATTTAAGTGAACAGCATGTTGAGGCCCGGAAATTCGCAGGCAACAACAGTAAGGGATTCTCCCCAGTCAACGTTCCCAACTAGCCCGTGACTGTTTGGAATGGGGAATCCGTCCGGTTTGCGGTCCGGCTACCGTAGTTCAAAGTAACAAAAACAAAGGCTTTACCGGTTGCAGCCCGTCCACCGTGTATTTTTGTATTTTTTGACTTAAGTATGATATGCAAGTGCCTAATTAACAATGCAGGGTGATAAATATGCAAGGAACAGTCACAATGTGATGCGCAGGTTCTTACCTCTCGTCTTAAGGCTCACAAGCATCCAAATCGCATACAACAAGAAAATAAACTAACTACCTAAACTATCCCTAGGGAGCAGGATTATCATTCATTGGTGAGTAATATATTTTGTACATGCATAATGAAGAGTTATAGATAGCTGACGCTTCTTTCAAGACACATGAACAATTGCAGATTTTTGAACAACCAGTTAGCCAATTGTTTTATGAACAACATTCATTACTCACAGTGGAAAACATCACAAAATATACTGAAAATCATTCAACAAGAACATAGGTTCAAGAAGTTAAACACTCTCACAGTTAATGAAACACAACTGAAAACGAAATAGTTCCCCTTGTTCATTTAATCACATTGATACATTCCACATTTCGCTTCCTCCAGCAGGCAAAAGTTGCAGTTTCTGATTGTAAAACGAAATAGTTCCTCTTACAAGCAAATGGTGTATAAGTTTTTCTAGGGAAAAAGTCCCTTGTCTAAGTTCTACTTTCAAATATTTAAACTATAACTGCAGACCGCTTGGGCTGCCCTCTAAACGTATGACCTTTCGATTTCTCCAACGTTTCATATCCCTCTCTCCATCTTTATCTTTGTATGCTCATGATCAATTGGGTAACTGCTGGACCTTTCCGCCCTTCAAATGTTCCATATTATTCTATGTTGTCTGTTATGCATTCATGAACTGTTTAGTAACCGATAGCTCTTTTGGGTCGGTGCCTTTGTCTCCTTGGTAGTCCGACCAATCCCTTGAGTCCACCTGCAAATAAACCAACATGCATCATTCACTGGATTTGCGTTCCAAAACAAAGCAGTGAATTATATTACTGAAACAACTAATCCATAAGAAAATACCAAGTGTGCCATCATCATTTTACAAATGCTGACAACACTACCTCTTCCTTCTACGGGCTCGTGATAAAAACACCAACTGCGGAAAACGGGAGGAAACCGACATCAGAAGCAAAAGCTCTGCCCGGCCACAACAGCGGAAGAGTAAAGGCTACAGGCATGCGACGGGAGGGCGGGAAAACTCAATCACAAATCGGAAGGATAATGACATCGGAAGCCAAATGGTTTTCCCATCCGCAACGGCGGAAGGGGCACAACTACGGGAACTCAACGAAAAAGTCAACACGCATCGACAGCGGAGTGCTTTTTACATCGGATGGCTAAATGCTTTAAAAGCCGCAACGGCGGAAGCGAAAAGGTTAGGGACATGAGACCTGAGGGAGGGAAGACTCTCAATCGAAAGTCGGAAGACATTTTACAACAGACGCTAAATGGCTTTCCCAACCGCAATGGCAGAAGAAGAAAGTTACGGGCAAGCGACTAAAGACTGACGCATCGGCTGGCAGAGTGTTTTGGACTTCGGGCGCTAAGTTGCTTTGAGAGCTGCAACGGCGGAAACGAAAAGGTAATGGCCTCCGATCAAACATATTTTTCAACACCCGATGTATAAAAATGATTTAAGTGTTTTGGACAGCCTCTCAAACTCAACAACGGATAGAAACTTGTTATACCTCCGCAACGGCGACCCACAATAAAGAACACTTGGTTCGATCAACAAGTGAAAACAAACTTAGAATCTGCGACTCACCATAAATTCCAAATGCAATCAAAATTCGAACCTTGGGCGAGAGTTAAGCTTTTACAATCATCTAAAATTAAAACACAACCAAAAACTCAAAGGATCCAACGATTAAAATAATGCAAAATCATGAGGAGGGGCCCAAAATTTAAGAAATTTGGGGAGAATTGTTGCAGCTGCAACAATTGGCGATTACCTGGTGAACCTAGATCTCTAGGAAATTAATATTTGAGTGACAGACTATTTAACAACAAATGCATCCTATTGAATTCTTCCAGCTATCTGGATTTCTCGAATGTCGGAAGTGTGTACCTTCAATCATTGATAATAGTCCAATTTGGGAGAGTGGAAACCAAGATTTTCAAGTCCAGATAACTCTGTTGAGGCCAG
Organism: Pseudotsuga menziesii; assembly: GCA_001517045.1. Taxonomy (NCBI): domain Eukaryota; kingdom Viridiplantae; phylum Streptophyta; class Pinopsida; order Pinales; family Pinaceae; genus Pseudotsuga; species Pseudotsuga menziesii. The sequence goes on along the minus strand of LPNX010636500.1, from coordinate 109,658 downwards.
AAGATGAGTTTCATTATTACCTTTGTCTTCAGGTGGCTGATAGCTTTGAACACCACAGGATTGTAGCATATGGTAAACAGAAATATTCATTTGTTCCTCATTCCCATGCCATTTTAGCACTTTTTTGTGCTTTTGGACTTTTGTCCCTTTTCATATGAGTCCTCCTGCATGCCTTTCTTACTGAATTTTAATTCAGGATCCTCTATCCCATAGTGTCCTTTTGTGTGAGTGGTGTACTTCATTGTTTCAGCTCACGGCTGGAGAGGATCTTTCGGCAATTTAGTACTTATGATTCAGTATCTGCTTTGATGTAGGATCCTTTCTTAGGAGTTTTTTTACTCTTATTTGCCTTTTGGCATTCGTTTCTTGGCATGGGATCAATTATATTTTATATACTGTTCACCTCGCTCCTTTCCATGGGTCCTCTGTTGTCGCTCCTTAGAACATTTTAAGTGTGACGTGAATGGAGCCTAAACATAGTATTCCAGACTCTTCGAATCCGGTTTATTTCACAAGGATTAAGTAGGACTTCAATGCACACAGGGCTTACTTGAGAAAACTGCTAAACTGGAAGAAGTTATTTTAGCAACACACAGTCTGAGACCCAAAATGTTTATCATTCCCAAACATTCTGATGTTCTCCATGCAGCCGCAGGCTCATTCCCTTTATTGAAACCAAGAAAACTCAAACTAAAACAAACTGGAAAACATGACTCAAAAGACAGCCAAACGGATTATTTATATACAAGACAAAAGAATTCAAACAAACTCAGGAAAAATACGGCTTGAGAACCAAACCATTTACTGGTAAGTTCTCTTCCCATCCTTGCAGATCTTGCAACTTATAAGTAGAAGGCTCAAGCTTTGTCGCTATCTGATAAGGGCCTACCCACAACTGCTGGAATTTAGTGTGCTTTCCTTTCTCATCATGGGGGTGATCCCATTTGAGGACTAAGTCTCCTACTTCAAAGTATTTTGTTCCAGCTTTATGTTTGTCGAACCATCTCTTTACTAACTCTTGTTGTTCTTTAAAGCGTTCCCTGGATTTAGATCTAGCCTCTTCTACTTTCAGGAGATTATATATCCTTATTTGCAAAACTTCATCATCTGACCCTCGGGACTCTTGAGCTATTATGGAAGAGGGTAGCATGATGTTGGGGGGAAGAATGGCTTCTTTACCATACACAAGGGTATACGGTGACACTCCAATCGAAGACTTGGGGGTGACTCTATCAGCCCAAAGGGCATTTGGTAATGCTGAGTGCCAACTCCTCTGGTTTTCTATCACAGTCTTCTTTAAAATTCTGATCAAATTTTTATTAGAGGATTCAGCCAGGCCATTTCCTTGTGCATAGTAATTAGCAAAATAGTGCAATTTTATCCCTTTATCATGAGCAAAAGCAGTCAATTTAATTGATGAAAAGTACTTAGCATTATCAAAAACTAACGAAACTGGAACTCCAAACCTGGTCATGATGTGATCCTGCAGGAAACTGATGACCTCGTCTTCATTTATCTTGCGCAGTGGAATAGCTTCGACCCAGCGGGTGAAATAATCGATTGCAGTCAGAATGTACTTGTGTTGCAAAGAGGAATTCGGTTTTATTTCTCCAATGATATCCAGCCCCCATTGCTCGAATGGTTCTGTGATCATCATAGGATTTAGGGGTGCTTCTACTTTAGGTTGTCTCCCACTACACCTTTGGCAAATATCACACTTCCTGACATGTGCGTGTGCATCTTTGAAGAGCGTAGGCCAATAATAACCAACTCTGAGGATTTAGTGGGCTGTAGTATCTCCTGAATAATGTCCCCTAGCAGTACCGTCATGCAACTCTGACATTACTTTCTTCACATCTTCCTTTTCTAAGCATCTGAGAAGAACCCCGTCATAATTCTTTCTGAATAATACTCCTTCAACAAGTTGATAGGAGGCTGATTTAAGACGCAGCGCTCTTCTCTGCTTGGAACTCCAATGTTCTGGCAACATTCCTGCCTGCAGGTAATGCACAAGGTCTCTATACCAAGACTCAGGAGCTGATAACAAAGGACATACATCCATTAAATGTAATTCAGCTTCATCCTCCCAGGCGTGTTCTTCATTTTTTTCATTTTCAGTCATCTGTTTGCACAACCCTTGTCCTTTAACTATAGACATTGGCTTCAATTCAAGGTCGTACTCTTGAAGAGTTGTTACCCAGTTGCCTCTTCTTTCTCTTAACTCCTTCTGTATAAGAAGAGACCTTACAGCTGGATAGGGGACGATCACCTTGGTTCTATTTTTTAAAATATAAGGCCTGAATTGCTTTACTGATTTGAATACAGCGTAAGCTTGTTTATCAACAGCTGGGTAATTCAATTCGCCCCCCTGTAGACAAGTACTCATAAAGGATATTGGGAATTCATCCCCCCCATCTTCCTTTTGGGTGAGCACAGCTGCTAGTGAATCATCGGATTCCAAGGTATACAAGATAAAATATTTGTCAAAATATGGGCTTTTCAGGGATGGTGCATGTGCAACAGCAATTTTGATTTTGCTGAATGTGCTCTTCTCAATTTCAGTCCACTTGAATAGTGCATTTTGCTTTACCATCTGCTGCAACGACTTGACAATCTGAGCAAAATCAGGCACAAATCTTCGCACGAAGTTTATCGTTCCCATAAATGATTGCATCCCTTTTTATTATGGGGCAAGGGGATTTGTTCAATAGCCTTAATTCTTTCTGGATCTACAGAGATTCCTTTCTTCGAAACTATGTGACCCAACAACTTTCCCTCCGTGATAGCGAACAAACACTTCTTAGGATTGAGTGAGATGCCATATTTCCGACAGCGTTCAAAATTTTTCCTTAAGTGAAACGAGTGCTCTTCTCTTCTCTTTGAGAATATTGTAATATCGTCAAGGTATACTATAGCACTTCGGCCAATCAATCTGCGGAAATCTATGTCCATAGCTCTCTGAAATGTTGCTCCAACATTTATAAGCCCAAAAGGCATTCTCCTGTAGGCAAAGGTTCCCCATTTGGTCCTGAACGTGGTCTTCAATCTGTCTTCTTTGGCTACTAATACTTGATTGTAGCCAGAGAAACCGTCTAATAACGAAAACAGTTCAGAGCCTGAAACCATTTGTAGCAGTTGCTCCATGGGTGGAACATGATAGTTATCTTTGTCTAATGCACGGTTTAGGTTCCAGAAATCCACGCAGAGTCTGATTTCTCCAGACTTTTTCCTTACTGGTACCAGATTTGATACCCACTCAGAGTGTCTAACTTTGAAAATGATTCTAGCATCCAATAATTTCTTCACTTCACTCTGAATCAGTGGTTCCAATTTTGGATGCATTTTTCTTAACGGTTGCTGATATGGCTTGACACTTGCTTTAATGGGGACGACATGCTTGATGATGCTGGTGTCGTATGTTTTCAAATCTTCGTATGTCCATGCGAAAACATATTTATATTGTTTAAACAGACTGACGAACTTGTCTCTTTCTGTTGGTGAACAACATTTGCAGAGATTCACAAATTTAGGATTCATTTCAGTTCCTAAATTTATCAGCTCGAACTGTAGAGATGAGCTGTGGGTCTTCACGTTGGCTGGTATTCTGAACTTTTCATTTAAATTGAACATTTTTTCTAATGTTCTGACTCCTTTAGGAATAAAATTATCGTACTTCAGCTCAGCCTGATTTTCTTCATCATCTATGATCGCTCCTTTAAACACCTCGTCATTTGTTAAACATTCTATAATCTGCTAGTCATCATCGAACACTCGTAGGTTCGTAATCATATCAGGTACAGAGGGCCTGAAAAGTAATTCAACAGAGCATTGATTATTAGTGGGTACCAACCTAGCAGCTGATGTGGCCAACAGGTCAGCTGCTGCATTTTTAAGCCTTGGAATTGAAATAATATTGAATGCATTAAAACATTTAAGCAAATCCCATACCTCATTCTGGTAAGCCTTTAAGTGAGAGAAACACAATGTATTTGATTCCAGATTTGTTTCACAATAATTTCGGAATCTCCAAAAACTTTTAGATTACTTACCTTTAATTCAATCGCTTTCATTAGTCCCTGCACCAGTGCTTCATACTCAGCTGTATTATTAGTACACTCAAACTCTAATCTACATGAGAGAAAATATTTATTCTTCCGGGGGTCGATCAGGATACAGCCGGCTCCTGACCCTTCTAATGTCTTAGAGCCATCAAAAAACAAAGTCCACAAATCACTAACTACTGAAGGTGAATCTATTCCTACTGCTAAGCTTACTATATTACAGTCAATCTCATCATCCTGTGAGAATTGAAGGAGATCAGGCTGGGTGTCAGATGTGTTGCTGGCTTCTTTTGCTTGGTAATTTCCTGGTTCCAACTCAATAAAATAGTTTCCCAATACAGAATCCACTGGTACATTCTTCTCCTCTAGTTGAGTAACATTATACTTGATGTGAGGTTCTCTTAAAATCTTAATCTGGTTCGGAATCCCTTTGTATGGCAACCACAGATGCGACCAATCAGAGGCGAAATATCCATTTAATTTGGCTGGCCAATCTCTGCTCAGGACAAGACCATAAGCGTCTAGTATATCAGCCACCACGATGTTAATAACTTGGCATACTTTGTCATTAGATGCCAGATGGACTAGGACGTCTTCCATCTCACCAATTACCTTTACATCTGTCCTATCCAACTAAACAACCCTCCATGTGGATGGCTTAGGCTGCCCATTTATCTTTTTACAGACTAATATTGGCATGACATTAACTGACGCCCCTAAGTCTACCAGACAATTGTGCACGTTATGATTAAAAATTTCAAACGTGAGGAGGAAAGGTGGATGTTTGCTTTTAGACTTACCTCCAACGCTGGTTTCTCCAATTTCTTCTTCTTCCTGAGGTTGATTATCCGTGGGCAGCTTCTCATTCGATGCTTCAAGTGCTTTCAACAGTCTTTCTTTTTGCTGCGGCACTTTACACATTTCGAACAGTGGAACATTCGCTTTTACCTTCTTTAAATCCTCCACGATGTCATAATCCATCGGCTGCTCAATGGGATGAGGTTTATCATCATTCATATTTCCTTCCTTTCGCCTAGCCAACATATTATTCTGCCTCGGATCTTGGCTGGTGATAGTGAATTCTGGAATCTTATTAGCTAAGGCTTTATTTTGAAATTTCTTTACATTTCTTTGCAGCCTTTTGATCTTTGGTAGAATGAGACTGCTTTCTTTAATTGATCCTTGGCTCCTTGTTGCCATGTTGGTTTCCATAATGTCCTTGTAGCCCCGATTCTTTTCTTCTTCACCATCAAATAACGAAACATAATCCCAGAAAACCATGGTTTCCTCTTCTTGTTCCTTTGTTGACGTAGCATTCTCTTTTCTCTCTTCTTCCCCGTCTTCTGTTAATCTAGAATCCAACAGCTGATTCATGACCAACGTCATCGAATTTATCCATTGAGGACAATTCTTTTCAGAGTGTGGCTGTTGGTGGAAAGTACAAAAATTGTCCATGCCTACCTCTGTTAAATTCATAGATGCAGTATTGTGAGGAGGAGGTTGAGACTGATTGTTTTCCTCTCTTTTCTTATAATATGGCTTATAAAACTTTTGTGTTTCCTTCTCTTTATCCAAATCTATGATTTTTTTGGAAAGCTTCTGCATCATTTTTGCCATATTTTCGTAATCTGGCGATTTCTCTTCCTTGGGCTTAGTAAACAATAAGGCTTTCCTTCCTGCACCTTTCTCTCCTGATTGTTCTGGATAATCTTCAATACTTTCTCTTTCAGCTTCCACTACTTCTACCTCTTCATAGGTTTCCGTCAAAGTAGGCTTGGCCATACCTTTGGCAAACATGGCCAAATCAGGGCCTAAAGCTGAAGTATAATATTCAATCAGAACTTTTTCTGAAGGTCTATCCATTTCAGAAAAATTCTTGAGATAGGCTGGAAACCTTTGTGTGAAACTGTGCACCTTTTCCTTTCTTTCTTTCTTCAAGGTGCATAGCCCTTTCATGAGGGCTGCATGAGTTTTCTGAGTTGCATACTTACTTCTGAAGATTCTTTCGAAGGTATCCCAATCAGGGATAGAGTTAGCAGGCAACCCAAAGTACCATGATGCTGCAGCTCATTTAAGGGTATGCAGGAACAGTCTGCAGACTACATCTTCATACTCCCCATCCCTTAATCCTTCAATTGCCAAGTAAAAACTTTGTAGGTGATCATCTACTAATATTTTCTCATTTGGGTCGAACTTGGGCAACATCTTTTCAAAGGCTTGAGGTAGGTTGTGTAATGGAGGTGTTAGGTTTAATGGTGATCTGGCTCTCCATGCAGGTGGTGTATTAGGTGGGTTAGGTGGTGGATTAGAATTTACTCCCGCCATGAGTCTAGGTGGAGAGTGAGGAGGTGAGCCAACTGGAGTATGAGCAGGAGAACTGTGAGGGGTATCTGGGCCTTCTTGATTCAAAGGTAGTACAACTTCCTGTAAGGCTGTTTCTACAAGTTCTTCCCAGTCTCCAACCAACACTGAGTCTTCCGCTATAGGACGATCTTTCTTTTTATACTCTCTTCTGGGCAATTCAAGGATGATTGGCAATCCTCCAATCTTCTTTACATATGCCCTGGTGTGTCTTCTCATATCATTAACAACTTCATTTCCAACCGAATATAGATGTTCTCTTTCTTTCAGAATTAGATTATGAAACCCACTGCTTTCAGAACTATTACCGGTGGAATAATCTCGAGAAAATGGGTTTCCTCGGCCAGCCATACACTGGATTCCCTCCTTCTAGCGCCAAAACTATTGAGGCCTGGAAATTCGTAGGAAACAATAGTAAGGGATTCTCCCCAGTCAACGTTCCCAACTAGCCCGTGACTGTTTGGAATGGGGAATCCATCCGGTTTGTGGTCTGGCTACCGTAGGTCAAAGTAACAAAAACAAAGGCTTACCGGTTGCGGCCCGTCCACCGTGTATTTTTGTATTTTTTGACTTAAGTATGATATGAAAGTGCCTAATTAACAATGCAGGGTGATAAAGATGCAAGGAACAGTCACAATGTGATGCGCAGGTTCTTACCTCTCGTCTTAAGGCTCACAAGCATCCAAATCGCATATAACAAGAAAATAAACTAACTACCTAAACTATCCCTAGGGAGCAGGATTATCATTCATTGGTGAGTAATATATTTTGTACATGCATAATGAAGAGTTACAGATAGCTGACGCTTCTTTCAAGACACATGAACAATTGCATATTTTTGAACAACTAGTTAGCCAATTGTTTTATGAACAACATTCATTACTCATAGTGGAAAACATCACAAAATATACTGAAAAGCATTCAACAAGAACATAGGTTCAATAAGTTAAACACTCTCACAGTTAATGAAACACAGCTGAAAATGAAATAGTTCCCCTTCAACATTGTTCATTTAATCACATTGATACATTCTAAATTTCACTTCCTCCAGCAGGCAAAAATTGCAGTTTCTGATTGTAAAACAAAATAGTTCCTCTTACAAGAAAATGGTGTACAAGTTTTTCCAGGGAAAAAGTCCCTTGTCTAAGTTCCACTTTCAAATATTTAAACTATAACTGCAGACCGCTTGGGCTGCCCTCTAAACGTATGACCTTTCGGTTTCTCCAACATTTCATATCCCTCTCTCCATCTTTATCTTCGTATGCTCATGATCAATTGGGTAACTGTTGGACCTTTCCGCCCTTCAAACGTTCCATATTCTTCTATGTTGTCTGTTATGGATTCATGAACTGTTTAGTAATTGATAGCTCTTTTGGGTCAGTGCCTTTGTCGCCTTGGTAGTCTGACCAATCCATTGAGTCCACCTGCAAATAAACCAACATGCATCATTCATTGGATTTGCGTTCCAAAACAAAGCAACGAATTATATTACTAAAACAGCTAATCCACAAGAAAAGAACAGGTGCTCCATCATCATTTTTCAAATGCCGACAACACTACCTCTTCCTTCTACGGGCTTGTGATAAAAACACCAATTGCGGAAAATGGGAGGAAACCGACATCGGAAGCAAAAGCTCTGCCCAGCCGCAACGGCGGAAGAGTAAAGGCTACAGGCATGCGACGGGAGGGCAGGAAAACTCAATCGCAAATCGAAAGGATAATGACATTGGAATCCAAATGGTTTTCCCAACCACAACGGTGGAAGGGGAAAAACTACAGGCACGCGACAAAAAAGTCAACACGCATCGGCAGCGGAGTGCTTTTTACATCGGATGGCTAAATGCTTTAAAAGCCGCAATGGCGGAAGCGAAAAGGTTAGGGACACGAGACCTGAGGGCGAGAAGACTCTCAATCGAAAGTTGGAAGACATTTTACATCGGATGCTAAATGGCTTTCCCAGCTGCAACGACGGAAGAAGAAAGTTACGGGCAAGCGACTAAAGACTGACGCATCGGCTGGAGGAGCGTTTTGGAATTTGGGCGTAAGTTGCTTTGAGATCCGCAACGGCGAAAATGAAAAGGTAATGGCCTCCGATCAAACATATTTTTCAATGCCCGATTTATAAAAATGATTTAAGTGTTTTGGACAGCCTCTCAAACTCAACAACAGACAGAAACCTGTTATACCTCCGCAACGGCGACCCACAATAAAGAACACTTGGTTCGATCAACAAGCAAAAACAAACTTAGAATATGCAACTCACCATAAATTCCAAACGCAATCAAAATTCGAACCTTGGGCGAGAGTTAAGCTTTTACAATCATATAAAATTAAAACACGACCAAAAACTCAAAGGATCCAACGATTAAAATAATGCAAAATCATGAGGAGGGGCCCAAAATTTAAGAAATTTGGGGAGAATTGTTGCAGCTACAACACACCATTAATCCAAAAATTCAACTTTGGTGTTTGATCTAATCCCACAATTCATACATAAATTAAAGTGATGATCATCATTTAGCTGAAGCATAATTCTAACACCGCAAATAGCATTTTTAGCAGCACCATCAAAAACTCTTGTAGCATATGTGAAGGCTGGAATATTAGTGCTTTTTCTAGTATTTTTACTAATCTCAGCATAAGCATATTATTTGTACAAGCTCAATATTCTAATGTATCTAGTAGAAACATACATAGGTTTGTTTTCAAAAATATAATAACTCCTAGTTTTCAATACATCCCAACAAATAAAAACAGGGAGAGTTTTATGTGCAGGATATTTCATAATCCATGGCTCCATATTTCCTTCCATTGTATTAAATACCCAATCATGTAGGATTCCAAGTTCAGTAGAGAGAGATTTTCAAATCATTTGTTGTAATTACAATGGACAAAAATATGAGTAATAGACTCGCAGTCTTGTTTGGATAGAACACAAATATTTGGGCCATACCAATCTTTCCAAAGAAGATTATCCCAGGTTAAAATGTAGTTCTCACAAGAAAGACAAAGGAAATATTTGAGATTTAAAGGAATATGTCACTTCCATTATTTAGTGCACTACCATTTATAGCTAGGATTTTACATTTAATTGGCAATTTCAAAGTAAGCAGCTTTGGTAGAGACATGTCTTGTAGAGAGATTCAATGAACAAAACATTTCATCCTCTCTATCTATCAATCTGATACCAACTTTATTAAGGGATAAAAAAATAAGAATTCCCTTCATCTGCCCAAACACTTCCCAACCCCTAGTATTCAACAGTTAACCAATATGAGCCAGAGGAGCTCAACAATGGAGGTCTTTTGATGTGAGTCAATGTATGAAACCCAAAATTAGGCAAATAATCCAGGAGATAGGATGAAATACCATAATTATTATCATTTCCAACAATAGGATCAATTCCAACCAAAACCTATGATCCATTACCTACATTCCAAGAAAGACCCCTGTTAATCCAAGAAAAGGCCCTAATAAAACAATTCCAAAAATTAGAAGCATCCCTTTCCTTTTTACCTGACTTATTAATCCATCCAACAGGTTTTTCCATTCAGATATTTTCACTAAGAACATCACACCACAAGCTAGACACAAAGAGGCCCCTCCACATACTTTTCATGCACAAAGCAGTACTAAGCCAATGGATTTGTTTTATGCCCAACCACCCAAGCACTTTGTCATAGAAAGTTTATCTTGGATAACAATATGAATGGTGTCCCTCAAAGATTTTCTAGGCCACAAAATTTTAAACATTATTCTTTAGATCATATTTATAATTATTTGAGGAACTTGAGCAAGTGAAAACCAATACACAACTATCACAACCAGAACATATCTCACTAAAGTGAGTCTTCCACCAAAGGATAAATATTTGTGATTCCAACTCCCAATTCTCTTCTCCACTTTTTAGCAAGCCACATCCATTCATTTACTCTGTAATTATTGGGATTCAATGAATAACCTAAGTACTTAATCCATCATTCAATTCTACCATTTGGAAAAAAATAATTATGGCAATTTGAGCACATATATCAGCGTCAATACTATTTTTTATGAAAACATATTTAGCAATACTCACTTACATACCTGATGTTGCACATAATAAGGAAATGATTTCAATAAATGAATACCATTCCTCAACTATTCCCCTTCCAAACAAGACAAAATCATCTACAAATAATAAGTGAGTATTAAACAAAGAAGATGAAATTTTAATACCCGTCAGCTTTCCTTCCAACATAGGCACTGAAATTAATCGGGTAAGGCCTTCAGTCACCAAAAGGAAAAGAAGGGGAGAAAGTGGAAAGACTTGCCTTAATCCTATAGAGCTATTAAATAATTTGGTAGGTGTTCCATTAATTAGAAATGCAATGCATGTAGATGATACATAGGCCATTATCTAATTGACCACCATGATAGGGAGGCCAATCTAAAGAAGAATCAATATGATAAAACCTCAATTGACTTTACCATATGCTTTCACAAGATCCATTTTTAAAATTAAGGCATCCAAATATTTTGTTTTGATAGAGTGGAGATATTCATGAGTGACTCATGCATGAGCATTAAGAATTTTCCTGTTGTCCAAAAAACCAAATTGTTCCTTTGTCATAACCTGATCCAACTTTGGCCTCAACCTATTGGACAAAATCTTGGTAATGATTTTATAAATGAGATTGAAAAGGGATATCAGTCTAAAATCATAGAAGCTCAATCGTTTTGTACATATAGGAGTTAGGGTAATAAAGGTGGAATTTATGGCTCCTGAAACAAAACCTTCAAGCCTGGATTGCTCTACCATCTCTAATAAATCAATACCCATTAAATAAATAAAAAGAAAGAAATATTTCCACCAGCCAACCATCTAGTCCAAGGATCTTTTCTTTTGCAAAATGTTTTAAAACCTCCTCAATTTATTTCACGGTAACAGGCTGACCAATTCTTTGACCTTCCTCAGTATAAAATAAAGTAGGGTAATTACTAATCACCTGAAGCTGAGATACAATGTTATTATTTCTAGTGTCCCTGAAATGATTAAAAGCAATATGTTCAAGATCCCTTTGAGTATGGATCATGTTGACCACCAAAACCAACTAGGTGGACAAGGATGTACCATGCACATGTTGGATGTTCCTTGAAGATGAGAATGAAATACTTAATGATTATATCAAGAGAGGAAACTCTTCTTCTCTTCTTCTCTCTATGAAATTTATGTACCCTTGCAGGGGATTTTATAAGGATATGTCAACATGAAGGTCTAGTTTTTTGTAACTTAATCACCTAAGACTTTGTCATTAGGGAATTCCTTTCATCGATTGTTTTTTCACTTAGATAATTAAAATTTATTTTTAGAGATTTTAATTATTTGAGTTTTCACTCAAAATTACCTCCAAAGCGGTGAAGGGTGTTCTAGTAATTGAGTTCATGAGGTGATTGGGGCCTAGGAATGTTCTATATTACCAAGCTATACATTATCCAGAGTATTGTGGAATTTCATTAATTTTTGTAAAGGTTTTTTTAATTTTTGTTCATTAAAAGTTGTCACTCAAGACAATTTGTTGTAATGTAAAAGAGGGTTGCTTGGTCCATTTTAATGTTGTATAGGGTTATGTGTATTCAAGACAAATTGGAGACCCCTACATCCTTGGGCCAAGTTTTAAGTCATTCGGACAAGTATTACTATGGTTTTGGTCACTTTTGCCCATGTAAGTCATGGAATTAGGAAATTGGGCATTTAATTAAAGAACCAAATTTTGGAAAAATGACTATAGTCACTTGGGGTGGCCAAGTAAAGGTTCTAATGTTTATATTAGGTTCCTAAGATAAATTTAAGACACAAAGGGGTCCCCCCAAGCAAGCATGTAACAAGTTTTGAGTTGCCGACTCTAGGGGGTGCCCCCTTCTCTCTTTGATTGGTTGGGTGAGCTAAAGTCAATGGGAAGGGACCCACTATGGTGGTTTCCTTCCCCTTTGACATAGAAATAAGGTTAAAAGCATTAAAAATAGGATTTATCTCTCCATATTTGAGATCTCAAACCATGGTTTTTCCCTCCTTGAGCAATTCCCCCCCCCCTCTTCGGCCCCCCCTCTCTCCCATGTGACACTTTTCTAGCAAGAAAAGAGTCTCTCCCTTTCATTTTTCCTATTTAAGGAGAGAATTCCTCCTCATTTGGGATAAATTCACTTACTCTCTTGCTTCAGTTTGCTCATGCTCTCTTGCTCTCTCACTCTCTCATTCTTGATCTCTTGCTCCACTCTTGTCCAAGAGGAGCCATTGTACTTTCAATATTGGATGATAATAGAAGCAATATTTGGAGTAAGTACTGTCCACGCATTGTGATTGAATTGATTTTGTTCCATTCTTGGTTCTTTTTATGTTTGGAATCTCAAGCAAAGTTTTTTTTCTTGAGAATAGTATTGTAATAGTTTTGTTCATGCTACGTGGGTTGTTTCCTAAGAATTTGGGAAGTTAAAGTATTTATATATTGAATATTTTGTTTCTCAAGTCCTTATTGAGTTCTCACTCCATTTGCATTGTTGATCTAATTTTGTTACAAGTTTCCCAAGTTTGGAGGGTTAGATTCTCAGGTGGGATACCTCATTTTTCAATAAATTTTGAAAAGGACTTGACACATTTACTAACATTCTTATTCTTATTGCAGCTATTAAATACTTCATTTGACACTCAAATATTATCATTTTTCAAGTTTTTACATGTTAGTTTTGTTTTTAAAAAAATTATGATTTTTGCATGAATTTTTTTTAGTTTGTTTAAAACTCATTTCTATCACTTTTGTGTTATAATAGCTTATTGTTTTGTGCAGGTTTCTGATCTCACATGGGGGAGGGAATGCTCAATTTCAACCACTAGAAATCACCAAGAACACTGAAGATGGTCTACTTTAAGTCCCTCGCAAAAAACTGTTTAAAAACACTCTTTATCTCTCATTTCTTAATAATTATTAGTGTTGAAATATACATCTTTGTAACAAGAAAAAGAGAGTCTCTTGGGCTTGAGTTTGTTGTGCTTCATTTCGAGTTTTCAGTACTTAGTGGTTTCTGTTTCGGTGGCATGTAAGTGAAGTGGCTCTACCCATCCTTCCATGACCTTGTAAGTTGGTTGGATTTAGATTAGTTTATTTCGTTCTTTGTTTTATTTTTTCCCACACCTCACAAGTGAAGTGGCTCTTCCCATCCATGTGAAATCGTGTTGGTTAGAATTTTAATTTCAAGTATTTTCTTATTTCCTTTTGTCGGCACCTCACAAGTGAAGTGGATCTTCCCATCCATGTGAAATCACGTTGGGTAGCATTTTAATTTAAAGTATTTGCTTATTTACTTTTACCCACACCTCACAATTGAGTAGATTATTCCTCTGTTGTGATGACACACTTGGTTGGTTTTGTTTAATTTTTTCTTAAAGGATAAAATTTACCACAAGACCAATTTTTTCCCTGTATCCTCTCCCCCCACCGGTTCGACCTATATAGAGTGAGAAAGGGAAAATATTTGTGTTAGCTAGTTTAATAGGCACCCAGATAAGTATCTTCATTAGAAAGGAGGAAAAGAGGCTTGGCCTATGGAGCTAGTGTGGTAGAGGCCGTAGGGGGCTTTGTGGCACTTTATGTCCTCTAGTTGAGCACCCAACAAGTTTCGAGTTTGACCCATGGAGCTAGGTGGGAACTTTGTGTTCCCATGTTGAGCACCTAGCATTCTCTCTCTAATCAAAGGAGATAGTCTCTTGGAGTAGACATCCAGAATAGTTTATCTCTTTACAACAAACACCTTAATTCCCTAAGTCAAAGAGAGACATAAAATTTACTAAAATTTACAGGACCACTTGCATAACATTGTTACAATCATTTACATTTCTCTACTTTGAAATCACTTTATTTTAACTTATCATTTATTGGAAGTCATCATGTTCTTGTATATTTGTTAAAGTAAATGAGTTGATGCTTTAGGAAAATTATTTGAAGTTCATTATTGTGACTCCATAGCTCAAGTAGAGACAACATTGGTCATTTTGATTGTTTAGTCATTTCTCTCTTGCATACATTACTAGTTTATTGTGAAAGGATTTACTTGACATTGAAATATTTGTATCACTACACGCTGATTATCATTTTTTAATTTACAAATCCCAGAAAATAGTCTTAAAAAAGGAACTTAGTAAGTAGGGACTACCCCCATTGTCCTTTAGGAGTTGTTATCTAAACGAAGGATTTTAGAACCAAGGTGACAGTGGGTTCTCAACTCATAATTTGCCCTCAGGAACACACACATCGGTTGGGAGATTTATTTGTGTCCAAGTGTGTTTTAGGTGGCAACATTTTTGGTGTTGTTTCTGGGGACAAGTCTCTTATCCTTGGTTGGTTGACTTTTGGTTTAAATTTTAATTTTGTAAAAAGGATTCAAAATTTCAATTAACTACACAATGATAAATTTATTATATATTTCCTATTCTTCAAGTGGCGACTCCACTTTCAAATTCGGTGAGGTATTCTACTAGGAGAAACTCTAGGGGTTTACTTGTTCCCATCCCTGAACCTAAAAGGGTTTATAGGAGGAGAGAAAATAAACTAACTCCTCGTAGACTCCTTGCAAGTCTTGGAGAAGAAGCAATCTCTTATATACATTTATTATTTAATAATAATTTAATAACATCACCAATTAATGCAATTTATCAACCATGTGATTTTTCAAATGTCCAAGGTTATCCTCATCCTATTCTTGACAAAGCGCTTGAGAAGTTGCCTTCTTTTGAGGGAAAAAATGATGTTAGTTCAAAGGCTCATGTTCAAAATTTCATCTTATGCATTAGCAAAGGGTGCAACGCCAAAAATTATGAGGATGTAAAAATGAAGATATTTGTTTTGTCCTTGGAAGAAGATGCCCCTGATTGGTTCACAGAGCAAGATGATGATAAGTTTAAGACTCTTCAAGAAATCTTGGATTCCTTTAATGAACGATGGGGAGATAGGAAGGAAGCTCATTTTTTTCGTGCTGCCTTGCATGCGAGTCAAAAGAATGAAAATGAAACCATGGAAGAATTTAATAAGAAATTCAATGATTTGATCAAAATCTGAGGCAAGAAGATTAGACCCCATGATGATGCCATATTAATACATTATATTGAATCTTTTGATGGTGAAATTAGATATCAGTTAATAGATAAAGAGCCAACAGATCTAAAAGATGCTCAAAAGAAGGCCATCAAAATTGATAAAAACATGAAAACTTCTGAAAAGTCTTATCTTCCTAGTTTTACAAGGGGAACTTCTTCAAAACCTTTTGAGGATAAGAAGAAGAAATTTCAAGTTCATGAATCACCAAGTGAATCTATTCAAGAACTTAGTGAGAGGATCAAGAAAATACAGTTGAACCATGTAAATCAAATGGAATCCATGCAAAATAGTTTGATATCTATTGAAAGGTCTCAAACACATAAAGTCCATCCTAAGCATAATGAAAAATGGCAAAAGAAGCCTCATTTTCAAGAACAAAGACCTCCAAACACTTTAGAGTCTTCCAACTATGTTGATAATCAAGTCATTCCTTATTGCAGACCTTGTGGGACTTTTCATGAAGATTCAACTTGTCATTTTTTCCTTCAACTATGTAGGGGCGAGCCTTATACATCATAAAATGAGCAAATAAATTTTTTTAGTGATGAGAATCCTATGTCAAGAGAAGAATGGTTTGAGTCAAGGGAACAAAGTAGGGTGGATTATGTGAGTGATCTTGTTGATAAGGTAACTAAAGTCTATGGAAAAAATCCCACTCAAGGGAAAGTTTTGGAAATGGAAAGAAATAAAGTGTTCACTTACCAAAGGAGAGGAAAATAAAGTCAAGAAAAGATACAAGAAAGCACTCCCAAGGTACCTTCTCCCCCCAAATATTTTGTTCCTGCAAGAGAATATTTTAATGTTGATTTAGGAGATTATGTGAGATGCTTAAAGGTTCATGTTCATTTTTTAGAGGTCATGAAGATGGAGGGTCAAAGGAATAGTGTCCTCCAAGTCATAGAAGACCCCCCTCCAAATGAAGATAGTATGCCAAAGAATAGTCAAAGGAATTTTGAAAATCCACAACTAACAGCCTACCAAGATGCACCTGTGATTTTATAAGTGGCTGATAAAGGAAATCAAAAGAATCAACCATTTTTTATCACATTGCTTGTGAATGGTTCCAACATTTACAATTGTATGCTTGATTCTGGTGCAACTTCAAATGTTATGCCCAAGAAATTGATGGAACAGCTTAACTTAATAATTCCAAGGCCTTACCATAACATGTGTGCCATGGATAGTAAAAATATGAAAGTGTGTGGTTTGATAAAGGATCTGCAAGTACATCTAGCTATGTTTCCCAATATACAATTAAAGATGGATGTAGTAGTGGTTGATGTGCCTGATGCTTGGGGCTGTTACCACCTAAGTTGTACTTAGTGGTTTTTATCAAGTGAGCCCGGTGAACCGGACAGGGTTAACTTGTTCGGACTTCAAAAAGATCTTTGTAAGTACTTCTGGGAAGTGCTTGTTGTATCATATCACATGTTCATACCCCATGGGGGAATTGTAATAAATGTTCTAGCATGATAGTGTCTATAAAAGACTCGGTCTCTTAAACTTTATTTGTCAATCCGATCAGCCCAGGGTGTTTTTTCCCTTGGTTATTATTGGTTGTTGAACAAACGACTGATAAATTCTAAGTTTTTCACTCCATACCTCCAAAGTTGGGGTGGTCGGCATGGCATTTAGGCCTATTGAGGTTATTAGAGTCTATGTGTCAATGTATAAACATGATAGACATCATTTTTGAGTCATATGAACATGTCTAATTCCCCCTAGGTGTTTTTCAATTTTTCAATTTTCAGTTTTTTCAGTGTTTTTTATTAAAATTTAATTTTTCCAAAACTTAGGCTATTTTTTAATAGTTTAATTGGAAAAATTGATTTTGTAATAAAAGTGGGCCAAATAATCAGTTTCATTCATGTAGGTGCTTATTTTCAAGCTAAGAGCACCATGTAAACCCATAAACCCATTGTTTCCTAGTGTTGAGTGATTTTCCATCACTCAGGTCAGAAAGCCCCAAAAATCAATTATTGATTAATTTAATTAATAAATTGATGAATAATGGAGCAAATCCAAAATCAATAAATCAATGGATTCTCAGCCGATTTGATTGAAATCAGTCATATCTGAAGCAGATTGACTGGATCTGACAAATCCTTGACTGAAGGAGGTGATCAAATCAGATCCAGAGTTGATCTTGAGCATCCTTTATGGGGAATTTCACCCTCCCTCTCTCCTCAACACGTTTTGGCTCATCTGGATGAGTTTTGGGCCGATGTGTCAGTGTATGGGTTGATGTGTCAGCCAGATCAGGCCCCCGGTTGACAAGTAGGCTCAGTTCATCCTCAGTTCTGCATTGATGAACTCTCCATCAGTTGATTTCACTTGATTCCATGAGGAATTGCGCCCCCCCTGGGCTGGATGGCCTGTAAATTGTATATATCCTGCTTGAGGCTCCCTCTTCCAAGCTAGTTAGAGGTGGACTGAAGGGCTTGCCATTGTAAAATGTGTACTGATCTTCATTTGTTGAATAAAGAGAAGCTTTGGAGGCTCAATTATGGAGTACCTTTCATGTGTGGATTGTCATTGTCATGCTGCATTCGAGGTGAAACTGTTATTTTTCCAATTTTTTGCACTTAATTATTGTCTGCCTGAATGGATTCTGAAATCATAGGGATAGATCATTGTAAGTAAGCTTACTTACTTTCTATTTTCTGCATATGTTTGAATGAGTTAATACCTATATGTTAAATAAGGTTATTTGCATACTGTATCATCCCTTTCTCATATGTATCTCCAGATTTGATAGTTCTGTTTGCAGGAGTTGTGTTGTAGCTTACAGGTTTATCGTGACTGGAAGATCTATGGTTCAGGTTTGATTCCATTGATTTCCAGAGGAGATTTCTAATATCATTCCCCTTGGTGCTTCACTACCAAGTTTTCTCTGCAGATCTGCTTCAACAACAAGCACCTTTCTTCCCCTTTCTCTCCTTTAAAAAATTATTAAACTTTCCTCAAATTGGTTACTTTAAAGGTTTCTTGTTGCTCTGATCTATCTCATCAAGAAAAAACACACATATATCTAATTAGAAAGATCCCTTCCAAAGTCTAGATCTTAGTTTCATTTTGCATATAAAGTTCAATTTCAAGAGATCTAGCTAAAAGTACCTTATTTTCGCAAGCAATTTAGTAAAAATTCATAGCTTGATGTTAAGGTAGTTTCACTTGCTGCATGATAAAAATTCAATATTCTGCAATATTAGTGCAATTTAATTGGCTGCACAAACAATAAGCCAAGATCCCAAGGAAATATTGCTTTCTTTGGTTCCTTTTTCATCGTTTTAGCTAGTTTAACCACATTATTTTTGACATAAAGTAGGCTGATCCAAAGGTACTCTTAAAGTTCCTTTGGGCATATGTTATTATAACTTGTTCACTGTCATTTAGCAGGTCTGACAGAAAGAAAGGGAAGCTTCTATCCGAAGTGGTCTTAGGAGCATTCAAATCCCCCCAGGGGTCTCCCTTTTCACCAAAAAATCTTAATTGCTTTGAAAAATTGTAAAAAACTTGGTTTCAGCCTGTATAAGGACCAAGAAAGTTCTTAATTGATCAGTTCTTTGATATTGTAACTGCTGTAATAAAATCATTTTTGGAATAGGCTCTTTCGAGCCCATTCCCCATCCCCCCTGGGGGGATTCACGTCGGTGCCCTTTTCGTCATTTTCTACTTATTTAATTTTTACTAGAATTGATCTGATTTGTAGGGTAGTATACTTGATCTTGTTATTAATTCCATACTCCATATCTCACATTTCAAAGTAATCGTAATACTTACCCCACGATTTCCCAATTGACCCGAAAGGGGAAAGAGATTCGTGGTAGGATTAATTAAGAAATCTGAATTGTGTATCTTTTTTCTTTCTTCTACATTTTGTTTATAAGCAACTATAAAATTTACCCCTCCTCGATTCCCCGATTGAGATCCACTTGGATCGAAAGAGGTTCTTGGAGGCTTTTCTTTTAAACAAGAACATCCAGTTTAAAACTTACTAAAATCAACAAGACTCCAGTGCGTATGCTCTGCACTTGGCTGCGGTTCATCCGATCAGTCAAGCTGTATCAAAATCACTTGAGTGACTAGCATAAGTAGGACTCACCCTCCCCAATTGACAAACCATCAGGTGAAATTCCAACACCTCGATCAAACCTCTACGGTGGCAAAATACCCAAAGGAAGCGGGAACTTTTGAAAAGTGACCTCGGGGCGCCGATCTCTGTCACACCCTAACGGGTGCGTTACAAACAATAGCCCTAGAGACTCCATTTCGGCCCACATATTCCTTGCAGGTATCCGTAAAGGTTTTGTTTTGGACATACTCCAAGTACTCTCGGGTATATCTGGAGTCCCCCCTTAGCCTAATTTAATCAATTCATACTTCAATTTTAACTTAAAACATACCAAGATGCAATTGCAAAACATTCACTCCAAGCACATGCAAGCACATTGATCTATTTGATTTGACTCCATTATTAAGGCACTGGTCATTTTTGCTTCATATATATATTGTTTATCAGCTTTGTGCTTTCGTGTGTTTATTTTCGTATCTTGTCATCTTCAATTCTCTATAGTTAAAATATTCGAACTCCTAAGTAACTGATTCAATTTAACATCACTACACTAAGTAATCATCCTTAGTAACTTAATAGGGTCTACCCCCCTTGGCTTCGTTAAGAGTTGAGCTTAAACGGAGGAGTCAAGAACAAGGTGACAGCCTTGACTCGAGACTTGCCCCCAAGGACACACCGAGTGGCTTGAAGATTTTTGCCACGTGACCCATGTGTGTGAAAGGCGGCAACAGGGGCATGCTAATATCTTGAAAAAATGCTGCTCATTTGGGTGGAAATATACAAATGGAACTCACATATGATATTATTCCTACTATAGATGGAACCATGGTTAGACTAAATAGGGAGCCAGAAAGAAGGTATCACATAGAAGATCCCAAGTACCCAAAGAATGAATTTAAGTATACAAAATATGGGATTGGGAATTATGTTATCCTTGCTTATTTTCTAAATCCCATAAGAGAAACAGATGAAAGCACAAAATTTGATGAAGTGTTCCATATGCATTTTGAGAAGGTCATGTAACTTTATTTCTTTTGCATAATAAATTGCTCCAAGTAGCTATTTGGCTGGGGCCGTGGACTGTTTCCCTCTCGAGGGTTTTAACCACGTGACAAACATTAGTGTATTGATCTATGATATTTTTGTGTGAAGTGGTTGCTATAGGTGTTCAGTATTTTTGGAGTACCCTGTGTACCCGAACATGGTATCAGAGCATTTATGAAGAGTTGCTTTCGGTTTGATCAAGATCTAGAACTGGTGTTGCTGAAACTTTAAAAGGGTTTCTAGTTTTGGAGTTTCTGTGCATTTGTGGGCTATGGGAGCTATTCCATTGCATCCAAAGCATCGTTTCCATTGGGAAATAGTTTTTCGTTTCATCGAAAACCATTTTTGTTTGATCCAGAAACACCCATTTCAGCAAATCTGAAGGTATAATGTTACAATGATGGATTTGTTTAATTTTTTTTTAAATCTCTCATATTTTATCAATTTTATTATTAGATCTGTATTGTTTTAGTCTCGGGTTGTTGCCTTCCCTACTTGTGTATGCTCTTTGTCGTGCACCTTGTGCGATCGCGGCGAATTAGAAACAAAAAGAGAAAGTTGTTTTCTTGTCTTCTTGGCTACATATGCTCTTTGTCGTGCACCTTGTGCGATCATGGAAAATAAGAAACAACGAGAAAAATTGAAAACGCCATTAGAGAAAATTTCAACTCAAAATGGGCCTCCTAAAAAAAATTAATAAAATAATAGTTAAAATAATAAAATAATATTTATTAATTTTGGAGGAAGAAAAGAAAAAAACTACTTTTCTGTTTGCATTTTCGACATATCTCTCCATGTTTTTACTCAAATTTTGATTGGGAGAGCTTGTTGGATGCATAATTAAAGTCCAGATCCAAGGAGTACCCACTCGACATACTTTTGATGGACCCCGCTACCCCAAAAACAAGAAATACCTGAAAAAACATGATGATGACATCATCATCACATTTTTTCAGGTATTTCTTGTTTTTGGGGTAGCGAGGTCCATCAAAAGTATGCCGAGTGGGTACTCGTTGGATCCAGAATTTAATTCTGCATCCAACGAGCTCTCCTGATCAAAATTTGAGTAAAAACATGGGGAGATATGTCGAAAATACAAACAAAAAAAGTAGTTTTTTTATGATACCTATCCCCAAATTTATATTAAAAAAGTGTTTAATACCTATACAGTATTTCAAATTTAAACCAATTCATTGGCTAACACATGATGACATGGAATTTGAGTTAAAGTTAAAAGGCCCATTTTGAGTTGAAATTTCCTCTAATGAGACAATCTGGGTAAGCTAACCAAGATCTAACCCCATTGTGTGGAAAAAAACACTTCCTCTTTCCATTCTTTTACGTACCTTTTAAACTTAGCTCACTTGGTCCAAAGTTGTTTTATTCATTAATAGGTCTTGAGTTCAAGTCTTATTAAGCTATTTTTTAGTGCATGTAATTTCTATTTTCAAGTTACTTTATTGTAAAAGTGCATCTCAATTAAATAAAATAAAATAAAAAGTGAGTCATTTAAGTCTTTTAATTTATTGCCCCACTATTTAAAGTAACATTATTGTAAAAGTGAACATCACTTATTCTACAAAAGTGATTCACTTAAAAACAACTTTATTGTAAAGTGATTGTCAAAGGTTGACTTGGGAAGAGGGGGGTTCTTTTTTTTAGTTGGTCAAGTTAATATCCGCCACGTCACTATTGGGGACATCTTCAACATTTTCTTTGATCAAGCATAACTTCATCATCCAAATTTAGTTTTCAGTGCATTTTTTTTAAAACCGCATATTTTTTCGAGCTCTTTGCATCCATAAAGTTAGTTTCTATTCTTTTAGCTATTATTTTACAGTATGGCCACCCCTTGAGATATTATACTTATGAGTAATAACTATTTCTCATGGAAATCTCTTATGGAGGATGTTCTGCAAAGTAGGGGATTTTTCAAGATAACCTTAGAGAAAGAAACAGAACCCACTGATGATGATAAGAAAATTAAATGGGCAAATAGATGTGATGAAGCTCATGGATTGATTGGGATGTCAATCTCTATTGATTTGTGATTCCACATATTTGGAATTGATGAACCTGATAAAGCTTAGGAAAAGTTGGAATCTGTGTTTGGTAAACACAATGAAATTCGAGGTCATCAACTTGAGAATGAGTTGATTTCCTTGAATCCAAATGATTTTTCATGCATTCAATACTATTTATCTAAGTATAAAACTCTTAGACTCTTATGTGAAGAATGCAAGATTAAGAAAGAAGAAAAACAATGTATTTATCATATTCTTTCCAAACTTGGACCTGCATATTCTATTTTTGTATCTACATTCTACTCCATGAAAGAATCCTTGACTGCAGCTAGCTATCAAGAGACTAGTCTTGAATCCTTTTGTGATTCCTTAATTAGAGAGCAATATAAGCTCATTCATCTTGGAATAATTAACAATGCAGATACATCTGGGAAATCCTTATTGTCCCAACAGAAAGAAAAGCCCAAGCCTCCCAAGAAACAAAATTTTCGCAATAATAAGCCAAACAAAAAGGGTCCCAAACCCTCTCAGTCAGCTCCTTCTTTGAAAATTAACAAATGATACAAACCAAAAGAAAATAAGACTGAGCGTCATTGCAATTTTTGTGGGAAAGATAATCATGATGAATCTAAGTGTTTCAAGAAGATGGCATCCTTGGAAGCAGCAATGAAGAAGTACCACATCAGCCTAGATTTGTCTTCAGAATCTACCTCTCATAAACATGCACTTTGTGCTTCTGGTTACTCTTATACTGCATCTTCTTCTTTTACTTCAATTGAATGGCTCATTGATTCTGGAGCATCTTATCATATGGCTAAGGATCAAGCCATCTTTTCTACTGTGCATGAATGTAACACCAAACAAATATTTGTTGGTGATGATAGATCTCTAAGTGTTGTAGGATCTGGAACAGTTCCAGTAGAAAATGGTCGTTTCAGTGATGTACTATGTGTTCCAAAAATTTCATGGAATTTGTTATCAGTCTATCAAATTATTCATTCAGGTTAAGGTAAAACTGTGATGTTTACACCTCACCAAGTTGTAGTCAAGGATTTTTAAAAAAAACCTCAAAAGGTCCTTTCTACTAGAATTGTTGATGATATTACCAGGTTGTAAAAATTTAACATCTTTGGGTCATCACCTTTTTCTTCAGTTTTTGTTGCTCATAGTGATAACTTGAGAAAACTTTGGCATGAGCGATTTGGTCACTTAAATTATCGCTCATTTCAACAACTATGTAAAGACAATATGGTGACTGGTCTTCCAATGGTATCTTGCAAGGATGGTGTTTGTTCCAGTTGTGCACTCGGAAAACATCATCGAGATAGTTTTGACAAACCTGCCTCTTGGCATGCCTTGGTTCCCTTGGAGCTTGTGCATAGTGACTTGCGTGGTCCTCTTCCATCTGCTTCCTTTTTTGGTTTCAACTATTTCTTAACTTTCATTGATGACTCCTCTAGACACACTTGGGTTTACTTCATAAAACTTAAGAGCGAAGTATTTAACACGTTTTTGGCCTACAAGGCCCTTGTTGAAAAACAATCTAGTCATCAAATTATTAAGTTAAGATATGAAAATGGAGGAGAATATGTTAACAACAAGTTCACTACTTTCTGCATTGAACAAGGAATCCAACAACAACACACTGTTCCATATACACCACAACAAAATGGTGTAGCTGAACGGAAGAACCACACATTAAAAGAAATGGCTAATTGTATGATCCAATCTAAGAGACTAAGTCTTCAATATTGGGCTAAGGCCATAAATTGTGCAAATTACATAGTTAATCGCACACCCACTAAGGTTTTACAAGGTATAACACCGGAAGAAGCATGGAGTAAAATTAAACCAGATGTAAGTCACTTTCGTGTGTTTGGTTGTGAAGCATGGGCTCACATTCCGGATGAAAAACGGAAAGTATTGCAGCCTAAAAGTGAAAAGTGCATATTTGTTGGATATTTTGAAGAAGTAAAAGGTTATAGACTTCTTCATCCCCATTCACATGATATAATCATTAGAAGAGATGTTAAATTTTATGAAAATCTCTTGGCGTGCGAGCCTAACTTGGCAGGCATGCCATCATTGGCCTGCGAGCCTGATTTGGCGATTGTTCCTTCTTCTTCTTCTTCTTCCAACTTCCTTGACAGGTTTCCAAATCCAGTTTTTGATGATGACAATGAGGATGAAAATCTACCTCCACCTGATCATGTTCCTCCAATTGCACCAGCAACAATGCTTCCTCAATGGGCCCGTTCAACATGTGAAGTAGCTGGTGATCTTTCTGGTGATCCTAGAGATCAACTTTGAACATGTTCTCAGTTTTAGCGAGCCTCTTCTCTTTTGGCTCAAGTTTCCAAGAATCATGATCCAGAAACTTTTGCAGAAGCTTAAGGAAATCCAGATTGGGATGCAGCTATGGATGAAGAATATCGTTCTTTAATGGCGAACGATACTTGGGATCTTGATCCTCTTCCAAAAGGAAGAAAACTTGTCAGATGTCAATGGGTCTACAGAACTAAGTATGCATCAGATGGAAGTGTTGAAAGACTTAAGGCAAGGTTAGTTGCCAAAGGTTTTTCCCAAGTTGAAGGGATTGACTACAATGAAACCTTTGCTCCTGTCGCAAAAATGAATTCCATCCGCCTTGTTCTTTCCCTTACAGCCTTACATAACTGGGAAGTCTATCAAATGGATGTCAAGTCTACCTTTTTACTTTGTGATTTATAGGAGGAAATTTACATGGAACAACCTCCTAGATATGTTCAGGATAACTCCTTATATGGCCTTAAGCAAGCTCCTAGAGCTTGGTATGCCAAAATGGATAGCTTTCTCCTTGACACTGGTTTTTCTAGATGCCATTCGAACCCCAATGTCTATACCAAGAAAGTAGGAAACCATCTCATCATACTTGCTCTTTATGTTGATGATCTTATCTTTACTATTAGTGACCCTAAACTTTTAACCCATGTGAAATCCAGTCTTAAGCAAAATTTTGAAATGTCATAGTTAGGACATTTGCATTATTTTCTTGGTCTCCAAGTCTTGCAAACCAAAGAAGGAATATTTCTTTCCCAGTCTAAGTATGCGTGTGACCTTCTTCGTCGCTTCCACATGGAATATTGTAAACTAGTCCATTCTCCCTTCCAGTCTGGAGTCAAAGTTTCTACCACTTGTACATCCCCTGAAGTAGATGCCACCTTGTATCGTCAGCTTGTTGGTAGTCTTTTATACTTGACTCATTCCCGTCCTGACCTTTCCTTTTTCATTGGTTGTGTTTCCCGTTATATGAAAACTCCTCATGAAATTTAGTGGAAAGTAGCAAAAAGAATACTTCAATATATTCAAGGTACAATTCAGTTTGGGATTCATTACAGTACAGGGGAGAAACCTTTGTTGGTTGGTTTTAGTGATTCAAATTGGGCCGGTGATCCTAATGATTGAAATTCTACTGCAAGTTATGTTTTCAGTCTGGGATCTGGACCTGTCACTTGGGCTTGTAAGAAACAACAAGATCTTGCTCTTTCTTCAGTAGAAG
Source organism: Pseudotsuga menziesii (assembly GCA_001517045.1). Classification (NCBI taxonomy): domain Eukaryota; kingdom Viridiplantae; phylum Streptophyta; class Pinopsida; order Pinales; family Pinaceae; genus Pseudotsuga; species Pseudotsuga menziesii. Next base: position 83,427 of record LPNX010636500.1, on the reverse strand, counting down.
CAGAATATCGAGCCGCAGTTAATGCCATTCAGGAAGATTTATGGCTTCGACAGATCCTTTCAGAGTTTGGATTCGAGCAGCAGCATCCTACTCCACTTTGGTGCAACAATCAAAGTGCCATCAATCTTGCCAAAGATCCAATTCTACATTAATGCAGAAAACACATTGAGCTACACATGCACTTCATCAGAAATCTTGTTCATGATCATGTTCTTGAAATGCTCTATTTCCCTACAGATGATCAAGTTGCAGACATATTCACCAAGTCTCTTACAGAAGCAAAGTTTTCTAAACTTTGATCTATGTTAGGAGTTCAGGAATGTGTCCTTAAGGGGGGATAGGCTCTAATGCCTCCTTCCTTATCCTAATAGTGTCACTTTTGTAAATACTTCAATCCTATCCCAAGTTATTCTTAAGGGGGGATGTTAGGATATTTAGACACTTAGGAGTTAGTTAAGATCAAATTGTGCAATGTATCCATTAGGTAAAGTGTGTTTCCTTTGTATGCATTAGTATGCATTTGTAAATATTCTAATCCGATGGTCATGATATGATCTAGACATAAAGTGATCTGACGGTTCAACTTCTCTTAGATCATACCTACCATTGATCTGTGGCTTAACACCCGATTGGCCCATGATCTCTATTTAAAGAGCATGGAGGGTGCTTGGCTAGTTGATCGATTATGAGAAGCTCATGTAAATTTCTTTCTTTTGCATAATAAATTGCTCCAAGTAGCTATTTGGTTGGGGCCATGGAATGTTTCCCTCTCGAGGGTTTTAACCACGTGAAAAACATCGGTGTATTGATCTGTGATCTTTTTGTGTGAAGTGGTTTCTCTAGGTGTTCGGTCTTTTGGGAGTACCCTATGTACCCAAACATTGTTCACAAGTTTATCCCAAACTATTCTGAAATAGAAGCCACTTTACAAATTTCTTAAAAAGGATGTGAAATTTGAATGGGATGAACAAGGTAATAAAGCATTTAAATAAATTAAAGTTGCCATATCTAAATCCCATGTCCTAGTAAGGCCATATTATTCTAAGGACTTCAATATTTTCTCCTTTGCTTCAGAAGACACCATTGCTGGTGTCTTGCTTCAAACTAATGATCAAGGTCAAGATCAGCCTATTGTGTACATGAGTAGGGACCTACAGGATTCAAAGTTAAAGTATCACATAACAGAAAAACAAGCATATGCTTTGGTTAAGTCTCTCAAACATTTCAGAACTTTTATTGGGTATTCTAAGGTAATTGGATATGTTCCTAACTCAACAGTCAAATAAGTGTTGTCTCTAGCAGAAGGGTTAGGTGAAAGAGGGAGATGGGTTGCTAAAATACAAGAGTATGACTTAGAAATTAAAGCCATAAATTTAGTCAAAGGACAAGGTCTAGCTCAAATGTTGACTGAAAGTAATGAAAAAGATTTAGATATGGCGTGTCAAAATGAAAAACCAAATTATTCTCCAAGTCTTCAAAAGTTAGAGCAAGTTGAATGTTATGCAGATATTATTTTCTATCTTAAGCATGGTACTTTCCCAAATCACCTTGTGGGTCATGGGATAATACAATTAAGGTTAAAATCTTCTAAATATGTCATAACTCAAATAGGACTAGGATGGAAAAATATTGATGGGTTAATCCTTAGATGTGTTGATGAAGATGAATTTAAAAGTATCATAAATGAATTTCATGTTGGAATGTGTGGTGGTCACTATGCATTTAGAACCACTACTCATAAAATTCTTAGAGATGGTTACTATTGGCCTTCTATATTTTCTAATGTCCACAATTTTGTGAGATGTTGTGAACTTTGTCATATTTTAATTGGTAAACAAAAGTTAGCCTCCTTTCCTTTACAACCAGTTGTTGTAGAAGCTCCTTTTCAACAATGGGGTTTGAACTTCATAGGCAAATTTAAAGATAATTCAAGAAATGGTTACTCATGTACCTTAACAGCTAAAAATTACTTCACTAAATGGGTGGAATCCATTCTTACCAAAGCAACAACTGAAAAGGTAGTTATGGTCTGCTTCAGACTTCTATTTTAGGTGAAAGTGCAATGGATAATAGGGTTAATCATATAATGGAACTTCATGAAAATAGAAGGATGGAGTGTGAACAGAATTGCAAGAACCAAGAAATGGTTAAAAGGGAATTTGACAAGACAACAAGGAAAAGAGTTTTAAATATTGGGGGTATATTTTTGCTGTGGGATAAAAGAAGGGAAAATATAGGAAAGCATGGTAAATTTGATAGCTTGTGGTTGGGTCCATTTATCACCAGGGATGAAGCAAGGCCAAATTCTTTCCACCTCAGCCATTTGCATGGTTAACCCTTGAACTTGCCAGTGAATGGGAAACAACTCAAGCTATTTTTCGGATGAGGACTCATTGGTTCCCATAGGGATACCTTCTATAACATATCTCTGACCTTGCACTTTTTCTTTAATTTTGTTGTATTTTTATTACATATATTGACTTATATGTATTTATGTATTATAGCATTCTTGGTTTTGTAACATATGCATTTGTTATCACAACACACATGGTTCTATGTTTAGCATGTTGATATTTCTTATCACAGATTCTGAGGTTCTTGCATGCTTTCTGATGATCAAGCGCACGTCCCCAAGTTGGAGCCAGAATGTTGAACACCAAAACCAACTAGGTGGACAACGATGTACCATGCACGTGTTGGATGTTCCTTGAAGATAAGAATGAAGTACTTAATGATTATATCAATCAAGGAATTGTTTCTTCTCTTCTTCTCTCTATGAAATTTCCACACCCCTGCGAGGGATTTTGTAAGGATATGTCAGCATGAAGTTATAGTTTTTTATAACTTAATCACCTAAGACTTAGTCATTAGAGAAGTCCTTTCATCGATTGTTTTTTTACTTGTATAATTAAAATTTCTTTTTAGAGATTTTAATTATTTGAGTTTTTCACTCAAAATTACCTCCAAAGTGGTGAAAGGTGTTCTATTGATTGAGTCCATGGGGTGATTAGGACCTAGGAATGTTTTTTTGTGTAAGTCTGCAATGTATTAATCAGTTATACAAAAAAAAGTACAGAATGTAGTATTCTATACAGATGAGTGGGGTGGTCTAAACCTACCACCCTAGTCCGTCAAAAATAGAAAGCCCAGCAGTAATTGTAAGAGGAGGCATAATAACCCATTCAACAGATGGGGGCCTGATGCAAATTTAACACATTTATACAAATATTACAGTATTTATCAAAAAAATCCACAATTACCCATACATAAGATGGGGGCTATATCAAAGTTTACGTAGCATGAATGTTCATGAGAAAACCATAAAACCAGTAACAACAAATGTTAGATATAAACAAAAGTAATCAGCATGGTGAAAAAAATACAAGATCCAAGCTCGCTACAAAGTGTCACTGGTAGTAGCAATAGGGTCGTAAGTCTCCTAGATTTCTTCAAGAATCAGACACGCTCCATAAAATTCCTCATCCATTGATGGTTCACTCAGCTTAACAAGGAGAGGAGCAGTTTTGCAGACAGAAGCATTAGGATCACGTACTCGTTTGTGTTGCTGAGTAGTGGTGGACAGTGTTGAGAAAGGAACAGTTGATGATTGTGGTGTGGCAGGAACTAAGCCAACGTTCATTGACCCTGTCAAAACCATTGATACGTTAGCGCTTCCACTTTCTCTTGTCGAGTCGAGTCCCATAGATAATTTCTTCCATGCAATCATCACATCTCTATGAGTGAGTACAATATCTAATTCCAATATCTTAGAATTATCCTATAGGACTGAACTTCGAGTATGATTCCAAGTTCCAATCATTTCCTCCATTAGCGAACCCATCATATTTTTGACAATCCAATAGTTGTTTGGACTTCCACCTCTAATTCATCAAGCTATGTTTTCATTGACCATCCTGGTTTCCCAATCATCGATCAGATTATGGACCAGTGAGTTAGTCCCACTATCATATCCATCAACCTGTAATAGATGCACTCCTTGTTTCTCTTGACCACGGACACAACGAGCTCGATGGGTCATTCCATGATTTCGAGACATGATGCAATAGTTCAGTCTCAAAACAAAGACCAAAAATGGTGGGTAGAAAGGCTCGTTCAATGGAAATGGGGAAAAATAGGAATGCACACAGGACAAACCATCTGAGAGAGAGCCAAACCAGAAGAGAAGGAGAAGAACCAAGACCAAATCCAGAGCTCTTATAAGAGGAAGAAACCGGCAAGCTAGGTTTAAAAACTTTGTATCTGCGATAATATCTGTAGATAGCTTATCATCCATTAATGGGGAGTCAAGAGGGAAATGCCTCTTCCAGTTACCAATAGAGCCTAACCTCACTACGACTAGCAGATGAAGTGACCGTAGGGTCATTTTCGGCCATGGCTGGTAAATGTTGGTGTCCTCCATCTTAGCGAATATGTGTTGAAAGAGCATCGTCATACGAGAACATTTAATGCTTCCTGGAAGGGAGGGAAGGCTGACGAAGGTGGTGTGACATACCAACCTTCATGGCATTCCCACACGTGGGAGCGTCATTGTTAGTATGACACATGTCATCAATGATGGGGTTTCCTTAAATAATGGAGGTGCATCTATCAATAGTAGATGTGACTGCGGGGTTAGTTATGGTCCTAGCATTTAAATGCATATGACCACCAACCTTTCCTACCTCGGAATCCAGAACCACGTCGTCAATGCGTAATAATTGCGGTGCATATGGCGGTGGGTCATGTTGGTTGTTCGATTGTGGTTCTTCCACAGAAGCATAGCCATAGTCCATTCCACCATTTCTAGTGAGATGCTTGTCACTCGCATCTGGGGTAGAGGATTTTTTGCTGGCCAGAATTTTGCACTTGTTGACCAGATTCAAGTTAGCAAATTTGTTGAGTCCTCCCTTCTTCATTGGAGAGGATTGGAGAACTCCTTCATTATCCAGGAAATCCGCTACTGAATTAGCGGAGCGTTTCACATGGTGAAAAGAGATAGCTCGATTGTGTGAGAGTAGGAAACGTAGATGTGATAGACTGTGCTCTAGACGCCAACTGGGAGAGATTTTGCAGATCAGAGATCCATGCATTATTTTGGACGCCATATTAAGGATAATATGAGAGTCCCCTTCCGCAATTAGAGGAAAAAAGTTTCCTTCAATGGAAATTTCAATTCTGGTGATGAGACCCTCAAGCTCTGTCGCTTTATTGCTATTGTGGCCAATATTCCCATGATAAATGAGTAGGATATTTCCTATGTGATTTCTAAAAACACCTCCAAACCTAGAATGACCAGGGTTCCCTTTTGATGCTCCATCAAAATTGAGTTTTAAGACACCCTTGGTCGGGGGGGGTCCAAAGGATAGGGAGAGCAATGGTGACCCTTGAAATGGAGGACCCTGCGGTGGAGATAGATGAAAATTATAATTATCTAGCAGTCTTTGCTCAAGGGGAGAGATAGAAAAATTAGTTTGCATCTAGGTCCTAGTAGAGAGTGTTTCCTGAAGGTTTTTGGTGATAATGTCCTAGAATGCCTCTAGAGTGTTATGTTTGTCTAAGAATATACGGTGATTCCTTTCTTTCCAGATATTCCAAGCAAGGAATCCAGGAATGAGCTCCCAAATAAGATTCAGAATGGAGCTTTGAAAGGGGTTGGAATCCCATTTTTGAAGAGTTTATGTAATGTTATAGGTTACTCGCCTGGAGCGGCGCATTTTCTTAGCCACCTTATTGTTGAAATATTGTAACTTCAAAGAATATTCTATATGTATCTTTTTGTGGTCCCCGATGGTCCTACCAGGAGAACCACTTGTATTACTTTGTACCTCGATGCTTCTAATCGAAATAACTAATAAGAGTCATGAGGTAGTCCCCTCTAATTGCAAAGGTGGGTCATTAGCACCCTAGTGTGGTTACTTGAGCCTACATGTGTAACTAGAGCCTACATGATTAACTCGAGCCTACATGTTGGAATGAATAATTAAAGTGAACAGATGAATATAAATAGAGGCATGGCGCTCCTCATTTGAAACACACACTCTCACTTGTGTAGCGCATTAGTGGAGGAGAGAGGAGTAGCAGGAGAAGGAGGAGGACCAGTCTTTGATATCTTTTTTGGTTTTACCTTTTATCTTTTGGGGCATCTATATTGAGGAAGATTTTGCTGTGTTTTTCCCTTTATGGTTTTCCCAGGATAAATCTTTGTGTTCTTTTTTATGGTTGTGCTTGTCTATCTTTCAGTGATCCTGTTTATATGCTTTTGTTATGAAATTGAAATGAAATACTAATGATCTAGCTTAGCATATGAAAATTCAACATGGTATTAGAGCCACCTTGAAAGAAGACATTGTGCAGCTGCAGAAGCTAGGGATTTTTACATTTTGGGTCTCTCTCCACAATCAATCAGCAAAAGAAGGTTAGAATGACTCTTGATTGAAGGGCTCATCTTTCTGTTGAAGCGGAATTCGATTCCGGGCATTTTTAGTTTTCGGTGCGAGAAATTAGGGATTTATATAGAAGAAGAAGTTTTGAGTGAGCCTAGCATAGGATTTCTCTCCTCATAAAAATTGAAGTTTAGAGACCTGGATCAATATTTTTGGTTGGGTGAAACTCTGGGAAAGTCAAACGCTAGTTTGACCCTGAGTTGGGAAAACCCTAAATACTAAAACTGATAAGTTTTGGTAAATTCTCTATATCGCCGGATTGGAAATGGGTCAGGAGCTGAAAATTGCAGAATTCGAAAATAAAATCATGATGTACACTGTGTCCAACATTTAGCCTTAGATTCACTGTATTATGGGAGATATGATCCCTCCAAGTTAGGGTTCTAGCCTCTTCCAGGATTCATCCCTAAACAGGACACCTAGGGAGAATTGCTATATCTTGGGATACAAAGGTCCAAATGAAATTTTGGAAGATGTTACAGAAAGGGAATGGAGTGTAAGTTCTTTGGTCCAAGTTTCATACTCAGAAGATGAAACAGTGACACGTGGCAGTCCGTACAACTTCTCTGCTCTGAACAATCCTGAAACAGGTCACCTTGGGAAAATGATCATAAGTCCCAATTGGTGAAACCAATTCTGATGAAACCTATGGTTTTGAAACATGGCCATGTGAGGTTACCTTAGTACAAAGTTTCCAACCTATAAGATCAGTAATTTCAGACATAGTGCAGAAACAGTATCAGGCATTTATGCAGGAGAAATTGGAAAACTAGGGCTTCCTGTTCTGAGAGCCTCCCTCCATAGTTGTTAGAAAAGGAGTACATTGGACAGCTCAGCTTGAATAGATATATATTTATATCCAATCAAATATGAAAGATTCCAAGTTTTGAAAATTAGGGTTTCTCGAACAAACCCTAGATCAGCCAGTTTCGGAACCAGGACGGACACCTCAAATCGGTAAGATCTACTCTTTTGCTATTTCCATTTGAGGTTCTCATCAGCTTGATGAAAATCTTGGTGAAGTTGGAAAATTCCAAGCATGGAAGTATTTGATCTCTCTAAAGGAAATGAATTAGGACACCTACATGAGTAGAGAGGTTCCAGTTTTAGAGGGAGATGAGGCTCAAATCCTTACACCAAAAGAACTTGGTCAAGGCCAAGAAGATCATTGCTGATTCAATCACGAATAAACTTGTACCATAAGTTTCTTCCCTAAAGACACCAAAAGAGATGTTTGATTCCTTGACAAGGATATTTGAATGAAATACATACATCATAATATGACCTTAAGAAACAAATTGAAGAGGTAAAAGAAGAAGTGAAGAATGCAGAAGTGGTGATAGCCACCTTGAATGGCCTCCCAAGATCATGGGATTCATTCATGTGAGGAATGTGTGCCAGAAGGAAGTGATTACTTTCAGCTGAATCTGGGAAGAAGAAGAAGCTCGATTCGTAAGAAGAGAACAAGAATATGGGAGAAATTGAAGATCAATCTCTCACCATTCAAAGAAGATCCCTCAAGCGATAAGGAATATGAAGAACTCAATTCTTGAAGAACCTCTTATCCATCTTATCATTTGGATAAGAAATGATGATGTCATGAATGAAGAAGATGATGAAGTAGAAGGATCAAGAAGGAGTCTACCCATGAAACGAATAAAAGATAAGTAATCAATTGTCATTTCATGATATTGTTTTGTTATACATTTGATTATATTCAATTGATGTGTTATGCATGATAGGCTGGTTGCATTAATGACAGTAGTGAGATATGGATGAATGTTGTGTTGGCTAAACAGTTGCATTATGCATAAGAATTTGTCGGTATGCATATGTTTTATGAAATAGTTATAACCATGCAACTGGTGCATTTGAATTGTAGGAAAGGTCTTGTACAACTGCCTACAAGAAAAGAAGGATGAGACTTGTGACGAAGAACAAGTGATGACAATTCAATCAACATGAATCTAAAGCTCCCAGGTTCAGAGACATCATGATGAAGGAAAGAGATTCAGAGAGCGGTAGATCCACCTCGAAGGATGAAGACCACCATGGCTATGAAAGAAGCTATGATCAAAGAGTAACAATTGATCATGAGGAATGATGTATTTGATATGGTTTCGAGACATAAAGGGAAGTATGTAGTATCTTCCATATGGATCTACAAGAACAAATGTACAAAGTAAGGTTCATGATTTTCCTCAGAAAGAATAGACTATGTCATGACATACTCTATTGACAAGTATATATCAAGCATAGAACCACCTGTACAGAATGAAGAGGGAAGATGATACTCCAATTCAGGGGGAGTGACTACAGAAGATATCTAAGTGCGACATGGTACGACATGATGGAAAGCTTCCTGATGGATCGAGACTTTACCAAGAGTAAAGTGGTTTCCAAAATTCAAGGTTGAATGCAGAAGACTAGGATATGTTGATGACCTGACAAGATGAACTCATGGAATATGTTATGATGAAAGAATACTAGAATGATGTTTGGGATATAGTACTCAAACCAGAAAGCAAGAATGTGGTATCTTCCAAATGGATTTGCAAGATAAAATATGTTACTGATAGAAGTAAGGAAAGACTTGTAGCTAGAGGTTTCTATCAGAAAGAGGGAATTAATTCTGAAGAGACACATACTCCAGGAAGAAAGGTACACTTCCTTCAGAACTATCATGGTAGTTTCTTCCATGATGAAGTAAATACAAGTCTTCCTTAATGGTATGATTGAGGAAGAGTTCTACATCGAATAGTCACAAGGATTTGAAGTTGAAGAGGGATGGACTCATGTATGAAAGTTGAAGAAGGCCCTCTACAGCCTGAAGCAAGCTCCCAGAGCTTGGTATGGAAGAATAGATGGTTTCCTGACAAGAATGGGATTTGCCAAGAGTAAAGCAGATCCTAACCTTTACTACAAGGCTTTAGAAGATGAACCTATCATACTATTACTATATGTGGATAATCTATTTCTGATAGGGAATGAGAAACAGATTGTAGAATGAAAGAAGAAGCTCGCTGAAGAATTTAGACCTTGGTCTAATACTTTATTTCCTAGGTCTGGAAGTATGAAGGAATCTTTCTTAATCAGGGAAAGTATGCAGTGCAAGTTTTGAAAATATTTGATATGTTTGAATGAAAAACCATGGACACACCCATGGATTCCAACTTGAAGTTATTAGTCGATGACTCATCAGAGTTAGTGGATGTGACTCAATACAAACAGATTATTGGGTCATTGATGTACTTAATAAATACTAGACCAGACATTTGTTTTGCTGTGAACACCTTTAGTCAATATCTAGTTCAACCTAGATGGGTTCACCTGATAGTCGCAAAACAGGTGATGAGATATCTGAAAGGGACTATAGACTTTGGTTTATACTATGATGGAAACCATGACTATAGATTGTATGAATACACAGATGCAGGTTGGGATAGAAGTATCTCAGACAAGAAAAGAACATCAAGTAGATACTTTTGTTTGGGGACTGCTATGAGTTCATGGTTTAGCAGGAAACAGTCCAATGTTTCTCTTTGCACGGCTGAAGCAGAATACATAGCAGATTGCTCTGCTAAGTTGTGAATTCATATGGCTTCGGAAGCTGATATCAGGTCTCTTTGACCTGAAGATGGATACTACAATGACTCTATGTGATAACCAAAGTTGTGATGACAAAGAACCCTGGGTTTCATTGTAACACATAGAAATATGGTATTTTTATATACTATAGATGCAGATGATGGTGATTCAGTATTTCTATACTGAATATATAGATGATGATGATTTCAGTATTCCCATACTGAAGATATAGATGATGTTTCAGTATTTACATAATGTAGATGCAGATCATGGTGATTCGGTATTTCTATACTGAATATAGAGATGATGATGTTTTAGTATTCCCATACTGAAGATATAGATGATGTTTCAGTATTAACATACTGTAGATGCAGATGATGGTGATTCCATATTTCTATACTGAATATAGAGGTGATGATGCTTTCAATATTTCTATACTGAAGATATAGATGATGATGATTTTAGTATTCACATACTAGAGATACAGATGGTGATAGTTCAGTATTCACATACTGAAGATTTAGATGATGATGTGTTGACGAAGCCTCTGTCTCGAGTAAAGTTTGAACACTTTCGAGACAAGATTGGTGTTGTTCGGAAATACCTTCCTTGAAAGGGAGAGTAGTGATGTTGTAGTGGGATTGTATCATCCCTGTGCATTTGCTCTAAAGTGATATGGTGACCTCGATCCTCGAGAATGAAGAGGGATTGTATCATCCCGGGACATATGTCCATAGTGTATTTAGTGACTTTGGTCCTCGAGAATGTAGTGGGATTGTATCATCCCTGGGCATTTTCTCTAAAGTGATCCGGTGACCTTGGTCCTCGAGAATGAAGTGGGATTGTATCATCCCTGGGCACTTTCCCTAAAGTGATCCGGTGATCTTGGTCCTCGAGAATGAAGAGGGATTGTATCATCCTGGGACATAAGTCCATAATAGATCCGGTGACTTTGGTCCTAGAGAATGTAGCAGGATTGCATCATCCTTGAACTTTGGTTCAGAAAGGTATCCAAAGGCTTTGGTCCCCGAGAATGTGGTAGGATTGCATCATCCTTGAACTTCGGTTCAGAAAGGTATCTGGAGGCTTCAGTCCTCAAGAATGTGGCAGGATTGCATCATCCTTGAACTTCAGTTTAGAAAGGTATCCGGAGGCTTTGGTCCTTGAGAATGTGGTAGGATTGCATCATCCTTGAACTTCGGTTTAGAAAGGTATCCAAAGGGTTCGGTCCCCGAGAATGTGGTAGGATTGCATCATCCTTGAACTTCGGTTTAGAAAGGTATCCAGAGGCTTCGGTCCCCAAGAATGTGGTAGGATTGCATCATCCTTGAACTTTAGTTCAAAAAGGCATCTGGAGGCTTCGGTCCTCGAGAATGTGGTAGGATTGTATCATCCCTGGACTTCGGTCCAAAAATGATCTGAAGACTTTCATCTTCGTATTGTGGATTGCAGGTCACTACTGATGATGACGTACTGATGAAATGATCATAGTATGATGATGATGACGTATTGATCGAAAGATCAGAGTGTGATGATGGTATTACTGATCGAAAGATCAAAGTATGATGACATACTGATGTTGCTGATCAAAATATCAGAATATGATGATGATGTTGTTGTTCGAAAGTTCAAAGTATGATGATGATGTTACTGATGTTGCTGATCGAAAGATCATAATATGATGATGATGATGTTGCTGATCGAAAGGTCAAAGAGTTAAAGATGTCGTTGCTGATTGAAAGGTCAGAGTGCAGAAGATGTTGCTGCTGATTGAAAGGTCAAAGTGCTAAAGTATTTGCTGCTGATCGAAAGGTCAAAGTGCTGAAGATGTTGTGGCTGATCGAAAGGTCAAAGTTTTTTCTGATCGAAGCGGTCAAAGTTGTTGATCAAAGTGGTCAAAGTGTTGATGTTGCTGAAGACTAAAGATTAAAGATGAAGACTACATGATGTTGAAAAGATTCCAATGATTTATAGATGTGTTACCCTGATTATGTTGATGATGTCCTCTCTCTCTCTCCTATTATTGTTGTTGTTGATGTTGTTGTAGAATACCCTTCTTGTTAAGGGGGAGTGTTGAAATATTGTAGCTTCGAAGAATATTCTATATGTATCTTTTTGTGGTCCCCAATGGTCCTACCGGGAGAACCACTTGTATTACTTTGTACCCCGATGCTTCTAATCAGAAGAACTAATAAGAGTCATGAGGTAGTCCCCTCTAATTGTAAAGGTGGGTCATTAGCACCCTAGTGTGGTTACTTGAGCCTACATGTGTAACTCAAGCCTACATGATTAACTTGAGTCTACATGTCGGAATGAATAATTAAAGTGAACGGATGAATATAAATAGAAGCGTGGCGCTTCTCATTTGAAACACACACTCTCACTTGTATAGCGCATTAGTGGAGGAGAGAGGAGTAGCAGGAGAAGGAGGAGGATCAGTCTTTGATCTCCTTTTTGGTTTTACCTTTTATCTTTTGGGGCATCTATATTGAGGAACCTTTTGCTGGGTTTTTCCCTTTAGGGTTTTCCCAAGATAAATCTTTGTGTTCTTTTTGTATGGTTGTGCTTGTCTATCTTTTAGTGATCCTCTTTATATGCCTTTGTTATGAAATTGAAATGAAATACTAATGATCTAGATTAGCATATGAAAATTCAAAACTTATCCCATAACTCACTAGCAAAAGAACAAGAATCCAGAAGATGGTTAATGGATTCAGAGTTCCTATTGTAGATAATGCACCATGAAGGTCCAGACAAACCTTGTATTGAGATTTTGTTGATCATATAATTGAATATCTTCTTGAGCAAATAGACTACTAAGTCTGGGGAGTTTCTCCCAATATTCATTCCACAAAAGAGCATTGGTTCCATCCCAAATTTCCCAAAAGCTGTGTTGTTGTATAAGAGCTCGATGGGTGTTAGTCTCTTTCCATATCGAGGAACTTGGAGGATCCAAGTCAAACCTCATGAGAGTATCAGGGGTGTGATCTCGATAATACTGATAATTCTAGAGTTGTTCCCAAGGAGAATTATTTTGATTTATCCATTTCCACTAGATCTTGGGCAATAAGACCTGGTTACTTATTTTTGGATCTCTTATTCCAATCCCTCCTTCAAGATTAGGGAGACATACATGTTTCATCTTACAAGTGACTACCTTTGTCTATTATTAGTACTGCCCTCAGAGAAATTTCTTTTGGAGTGTTTTGATATGCTTGATTACCCACTTAGGATCCACAATTACCGAAAAAATATAGAGAGGAATGGATTGCAAGACAGATTTGAGAAGAATGAGACGACTTGGCATATTAAGGGAACGGAAGGTCCAGGAAGTTATGTGTGTTTCAATTTTATTCAAAATCTATTGCCAAGAAGTGTGCTTGATTGTAGAATCAAAGAGAGGAGCTCCAAGATATTTAGAAGATAAAGTAGCCATGAGTATATTGAGAATTCAGGAAATGTTGCATTGGATGGTGATACTAGTGTTAAAGAAGAAAAGTTTAGACTTATATATATTGATGGAGGTGCCTGAAGCTTTAGAGAAGGTGTTTAGAATGGAATTCAATGTACATGCTTCATGAACCAAAGGATGGCCAAAAAGGAGATTGTCATCCACAAATTGTTGATAACCATTGGGAGGATCTCCATGTATAGAGATACCATGTAAATAATTAGAGAATAAGGCCGCTTTAAGCATTCTTTCCAAGCCCTCAGACATTAGAATGAAAAGAAAAGGAGAGAGTGAATCTCCTTGTCTAATCCAACGAGAAGGGGTGAAGGTGGAAAAGGGTGTTCCATTGACCAAAATAGAGTAGAACACAGAAGAAATTAAAGCCATAAAAAAATTAGTCTAGGTTCGACAGAAACCAAAAGCAACAAGAGTTCTTTCAATGAAATCCCAACTCAATTTTTCAAAAGATTTGGAGAAGTATAGCTTAAGAAGCATCCCCAGGGTTTTTGAGTTTTTCAAGGAGTGAGTAATTTCATGTGCTAAAATAATTCCATCTAGTATCTGATAGCCCTCCACATAGCCATATTGCACATGAAAAATGAGTAAAGGAAGCAGAGGTTTAAGGCGACTGGATACAACTTTGGAGATAATTTCATAAGTGACATTACATAGATATATAGGAGGGAACTTACCAGGATGATCAACTCCAGCCTCCTTGGGAATGAGAGTTAGGTGAGTAGCATTGAGGGCGGGGAGAACCCACTGTTTCTTCTTGGATTCTTCAACAATGTCTAGAACATCATTTTTGAGCATATCCTAACAATGAATGAAGAAATATATGGTAAAACCGTCCATACCTGGGGATTTTCCTTCTTTCGTTTGTTTGATTGTTGTCCCCACTTCCTGAATAGAGATGGGTTTCATAAGTGAAGCATTGTTCTCCTCAGTGACTACTATAGGGACATGTACTAGGACCTATTGAATGGCTTCTTTTTTGGATTCATCAGGTTCAGTTAGCATGGTTTTATAGAACCCCATGAGTTCTTTCTCCAAATATGCATGCTCTTCCAAGATGGTCCCATCATCACTTTTTAGTCTTATAATCATGTTTCTCATTCTGTACTGGATAGTGGAACGATGAAAGAAGGTAGTATTTCTTTCCCCCTCTTTAAGCCAATCAACTCTAGACTTCTCTTGCTAATAATTTCTTCTTGTTCACAACATTGATTGAGGAGAACCAGTAGATCATTTTCTTTAGTTTTAATTTTAGCGGTGTACCCAATATCCACAATGCTATGTTGCATAGTTTTCAGCTCCTGTTGGATGTCTTATTTGTCTTTGAAAATGTTTCCAAAAGTACATTTATTCCATTTATGAATATTAGACCGAAGAATTCGAAGTTTCTGATGCATGATAGACATTTTGGAACGTCCTATGACTTGCATGTTGGTCCACCGTTCTTCCATAGTACTATTAAAGGATGCATTATTTAGCCATAATTTTTCAAAACAAAAAGGGAAAAATATGGGAGTACCTAGACTGTGTCAGGAAAGGGAAATGGGCCAGTGGTCAAAACTAGTAGTGGGAAGGAATTTCAAGCCCAAGATTCCACCAAGAGTTAGGGTACTATTGGATATAAGGAATCGTCCGAGACGTTTGGCAATGTGGTACACGCCTCCTCTTTTGTTATTCCAGTTGAAGAAGCCAGAGGCCAGAAGGAGATCAATAAGGGCATTGTTGGCCATGAAGTCTTTGAAGGATTGATCGGCCTTGGAGAGGGACTGAATTCCCCTTGTATTTTCCTCTAGATTGAGGATCATATTGAAGTTACCTCCAATAAGAATGGGGGAATTAGAGTGATTTTGAACAAACCAGTCAATATACTTAATGAGTTGAATCTTAAGAATGGGTGGTTGCGGCCCATATGTATTGATGATATGTCCTTTATTAGTGGTGCCAAGTATATGAAAGATAACAGATAAATAATGTGTGGTGGAAGCAAAGTGACTAAGAGATACCTGCATAGGATTCCATATGATGGTGATACCTCCCAAGGCTCCTTTAGAATCAATGGCCATGCTCTAACTCCCTTTCCAAATTCTGGTAAATAACTTTGCAAGAATTTCAATCGAACATTTGGTTTCTTGGAGGAAGATGATAGAAGGTTTGTCCTGCATAATTTTTCTTTTTATCATTCTGTGCTTAGAAATTCTGTTGAGCTCATGGATGTTCCAGGAGATGAGCTTCATGGGCTACCTTGGGAAGTAGAGGTGAAGAATTCCATTAGCTGAGCATACTGGCTTGACTTTATGAGTGCATTTCCAAGTCTGTTTAATTGTTGCAAATCAGTTTTACATCCTCATTTCCTGTTCTCCTTAGTCATTTTTCATTTATCTTTTTGTGGTGGATGATAGACCTCAATCCTAATCTGCACTTTGGCCTTGACAAGAGCTTCTTGAAAAAGTTGTGTTTTCTGAGCAGGAATAGAATCAAAGGCTTTTTGAGTGCAAGCATCCTTCATACTTCTGAGATTGAGCTCCCCCATATCTTGATCTTTTAATTCTTCATCCATAAATTCCTGAGCATGAGCATCTATAGGTGAATCTTGAGCATTCGATGAAGACATTAACGCAATTTTAGTTACTATGTCCTGAGGATGAACTTGAGATGGAAGATTTTCTGATTCCATTATGTGCTCAGATGATTGCGGAGGCATGTGATATTGAGTCTTGGAATTGTTAATGATGATGTCCATATGCATCGCCTCATTTGAAGTTTCACCTTGATTTTTAATGACTTCGAAGTTGTTACAAGTGGTAGGCGGATCTTCATGAGAGTTGTCTACCCTAGCTTTTCAGTGGTAATGTTTTATTTTCCCATTTTCTTCTGCCTCTAGCTCCCCATTCTTTGAGTTATCCATCCTGTTTCGGTTGAGCGGAAAATATTTGAAGAGGTGTCCATGCTCATGACATTTTCAACAGTGAAAAGGAACATGCCCATAGTCGAGAGGCTTGAGCGAGTCCGAATCTTCATGAGATAGACATATTGCGTCTAGGAGAGCGTTTGCAATGTGCATGTACACGTATATCCTCACGTAGGAGGTCAATTTGTTCATTTTATTCTGATCAGGTGATCTACCATAGGTTCCTAGTGTGTTTCCTATTTCTTTGAGGGTCTCCTCATCCTAGTATTCTTGCAGGAGAGAGAACATTTGGATCCATATTGGTTCCCACGAGAAATATTATTTTTATGGACTGAACCTTTTCATCCAGTTGTGACGATAAAGACCAGCAACACTGAAAAAGTAAGATGATGAACAATGATGGAGAAAAAACCTTTAGATCCAAGTTGTAAGTCAAAATGTGCCTTCAGTTTCCATTTGGATGCAATCCAGCTACACAAGGCATGTTCAGTTGGCCAAAATCCCATGAATTTTCCTATGAGTGTGTGATCTTTCATATTTTGTGCATGAGCATTGATCCTTACAGCTGGGAGATGAAGGAAAGGTCAATTCTAATTTCTAGAAATGCAGGTTTGAGTGCTGGGTTACGCTTTTTACTGAACCTTTATCTATGATTTACCTGGAGTATTCAGGCCCTGGTTACCATAAAAAATCAGAATTTCTTGAGATCTGATTTGAATAGTGATGGGTTGTGATGATGCAGACCGGTTTCCTGTATCACCACCTTTATTTTTGGGGATAGATTGGGAGGGATTTTTGGCCCCTCCTCTTGCTATCTCCTTTAAAAACTATCAAGAAATGCGAATGAGCAAGTTACAACCTAAAGTAGGCTATGAGCTCCAAGAATCAGTAAGTCCCATGATTTGTGTTCCATTTGTTTGACAACAATCATGTTCACCAACCTATTACAACCATTGGGACCTAGGAATGTTATATATTACCATGATAGACATTATCCAGAGTCTTATGGAATTTCATTAATTTTTGCATAGGTTCTTATTAATTTTTGGTCATTAAAATTTGTCACTCAAGACAATTTGTTGTAATGTAAAAGAGGGTTAATTGGTGAATTTTAATGTTATATAGGGGTATGGGTACTTAATACAATTGGAATGAGACCCCCTACACCATTGGGCCAAGTTTGAATTCATTCGGACAAGTATTACTATGGTTTTCATCACTTTTTCCCAGGTTAGTCATGGAAATCAAGAAATTGGGCATTTAATTAGAGAGCCAAATTTTGGAAAAGTGACTATAGTCACTTGGGGTGGCCAAGTAAAGGTTATAATTTTTATATTAGGTTACTAAGATAAATTTAAGACCCAAAGGGGTGGGGCAAGCAAGCATGTAACAAGTTTTAAGTTTCCCACTCTAGGGGGGTGCTCCCTTCTCTCTTTGATCGGTTGGGTGAGATAAATTCAATGGGAAGGGCCTAATTATGGTGGCTTCCTCCCCATTTTACATAGCAATAAGGTAAAAGCATTAAAAGGGGGGTTTCTCTCCCCATATTTGAGATCTCAAACCATGGTTTTTCCCTCCTTGAGCAAATTTGCCCCCCTCTCTCCCTTGTTACACTTGTCTAGAAAGAAAATATTCTTTCTCTATCATGTTTCCTATTTAAGGAGAGCATTTCTCCTCATTTGGGCTATATTCACTTACTCTCTTGCTTCATTTTGTTCATTCTCTCGTGCTCTCTCATTATCTCATTCTTTCTCTCTTGCTCCACTCTTGTACAAGATGAGCCATTGTACTTTCAAGTTTTTATGATAATAGAAGAAGTATTTGGAGGAATTATTATCCATGCATTGTGATTGAGGTGATATTGTTCCATTCTTGGTTCATTTTGTGTTTGGAATCTCAAGCATAGTATTTTTGCTTGAAAATAGTATTGTAATAGTTTTGCTGCATGCTATGTGGGTTGTTTGCTTAGAATTTGGGAAGTTAAAGTATTTATAGCTTGAATATTGTGTTTCTCAAGTCTTTGTGGATTTCTCACTCCATTTTCATTGTTGAGCTAATTTTGTTACAAGTTTCCCAAGTTTTGAGAGTGGGATTCCCGAGTGGGATACCTCATTGTCCAACAAATTTTGAAAAGGAATTGGCATCTTTACTAACATTCTTATTCTTATTGCGGATCTTAAATACTTCATTTGGAACTAAAATATTATCATTTTTCAAGTTTTTACATGCTATCTTTTCCTTAAAACAAAATTCTTATTTTTGCATGAAATATTTTTAGTTTGTTTAAAACCAATTTCTATCACTTTTATGCTATAATAGATTTTTTTTTGTGCAGGTTCCTGATCTCATGGGAGGGAGGGAATTCTCATGTTCAACCACTATCAAGCACAAACAACACCCAAGAGGGTTTACTTCAAGTCCCTCGCAAAAAAATGGTTAAAAAAATCACTCTTTATCTCTCATTTCTTAATAAATATTAGTGTTGAAATATACATCTTTGTAACAAGCCCAAGAGAGTCTCTTGGGATTGAGTTTGTTGTACTTCATTTATATTTTTCAGTACTTAGTGATTTTGGTTTCAGTTTCATGTAAGCGAAGTGGCTATGCCCATCCTTGCATGACCTTATAAGTTGCTTGGATTTAGATCAGTTTACTTCGGTGTTTGTTTTATTTTTGCTCACACCTCACAAGTGAAGTGGATCTTCCCATCCATGTGAAATCATGTTGGCTAGAATTTTAATTTCAAGTATTTTCTTATTTCCTTTTTCCCGCACCTCACAAGTGAAGTGGCTCTTCCAATCCATGTGAAATCGTGTTGGCTAGCATTTAAATTTCAAGTATTTGCTTATTTCATTTTTCCTGCACCTCACAATTGAGTAGGATCTACCTCCATTGTGATATCGTGCTTGGCTTGTTTTGTTTAATTTTTGCATAAAGGATAAAATTTACCACAAGCCCCGTTTTTTCCCAGTATCCTCTCCCCCCTCTGGTTCGACTGATCTAGGGTGACGAGAAAGGGCAAAGATTTGTGTTGGCTAGTTTGATAGGCACCCATATAAGTATCTTCATTAGAAAGGAGAAAAAAAGTATTAACCTATGGATCTAGTGGGATAGAGGCCGTAGGGGGCTTGGTGGCACTTTTTTTCCTCTAGTTAAGTACCCATCAAGTTTTGAGTTTGACCTGTGGAGATAGGTGGGAAATTTGTGTTCCCATGTTGAGAACCCGGCATTCTCTCTCTAATAGAAGGAGATAGTCTCTTGGGGTAGACATCTAGAATAGTTCATTTCTTTGCAACAAACATATTAATTCCCTAAGTCAAAGAGAGACATAAAATTTACTAAAATTTATAGGACCACTTGCATAACATTCTTACAATCATTTACATTTATCTACTTTGCAATCACTTTATTTTAACTTACTCATTTATTGGAAGTCATCATTTTATTGTATATTTGTTAAAGTAAATGAGTTGATTCTTGAGGAAAATTATTTGAAGTTGATTATTGTGACTCCATAGCCTGAGTAGAGACGACACTGGTCATTTTGATTATTTGATTGTTTCTCTCTTGCATACATTACTGGTTTATTGTTAAATGGTTTTCTTGACATTGAAATATTTGCATCAGTGCACACTGATTGTCATTTCTGTAATTTACAACTCCTATAAAACATTCTTCAAAAAATAAAGAGCTGAGTAAGTAGGGACTACCCCCCTTGGCCTTTAGGAATTGTTGTCTAAACGGAGGAGTTTAGAACCGAGGTGACAGTGTGTTCTCAACTCATAATTTTTCCTCAGGAACACATAGAGCGGTTGGGAGACTTACCCATATCCAAGTGTGTTTTAGGTGACAACAGATCCTATTCCCATTCCCATCCTCCATCGTCCAAATAGAGTTTAGATTCCTTCTATATTTTGCATATTTGTGGAAAAAAGTTGCATTATTGTCTCCCTAAAATATCCATATTGACCTACTCTTTAACCTCCAAGTCATCTCTACCTGATTAAGTAGGGATTTATGACTTTATAGTCAGACAATTTCTTCTTTTCTTCCTCGGTAAATAAACTCGTTGACAAGAATCAACTACGTTATCTATCAATTCTTCAATATCAATTAATGCTTGCTTAGATTTTATTTTCTTATCCTTTTCCCACTGGACAACTTTCCCAGTTTAAATTTTGTAGTTTAAAAACCAACGTATCCATAGAAGAGTAATTATATGGAATAGGGAATGATATCCAACTTATTCTAATCAAAGTACAAAAAGCTTCATTATCTAACCATATATGATTGAACTTAAAGGGTAATTATTTGATTTCTTCACACCATCCAAGAAAAGGAAGATAGGGGTGTGATCATAGATAATGGAATTTATAACCCATTATCTATATCTGTGTAATGAAGAAGAGAGTCCATCATCCAAAAGAAATCTCTCGAGTCTCTTACCAATTCCTCTAGTTCCACATCTCCCAATTTTAGTAGGGATAACATCCACCAAATTACGACTCTGAATAAGATGAAGAAATAAATTTGAGAGTGGATCAAATATAGAACAACCTCCCCAAACCTTAGAAGAGAATAATGTAAAATTCAAATCTCCAACCAATATGTGCTTTGAATCACTCAATAGGCCACTAGAAACCATAGATTTCAAAAACATTTCGTATCCTTATTGGAACTGTAAAAGTTAAAAATGGTAAAATTTTGATCCAAACTCCTATATCTACCCTGAAAAAGGATTCTTGCACAAGTCTGAAAGGTCTTGAAATTAGTAAACCTAGGGTTCCATGATGCCATCAACCCACCAGAAATACCATGAGAATCCACAGCATCCATCTCCCATCTAGGAAGTAGTTTCAAGAAGGATTATACAACAAGTTCATCTCTACACATTGTTTCTTTAATTAATATCACATTTGGGCTAGTAGATGAAAATAGTCAACTAAGGGCCCTAGCCTTATCATTGTTGATTTTTTGAGCAATAATTAAGATATTTGAACTTCGAAACTTTTAATAACAAATTTATGAATACTTGAAACATTGAAACAAATCATCCACATAAAACATTCATCCACATGAGACAATATATGTTGGTTGGATTAATTGTTCAATTAATTAAATAGCTGAAACTCCCAAACAAAAATTATCAACCCGAGGAAGCCTTTTATTTCAAATCTATCGTGCAAGATATATGCAAGCACAATTTCTACCTGACACTATTATCTATTGGTATGAAATCGAAACTGTTTGTAAACTAGATCACACCTTCTTGAAAGTAAATCAAACCTCAAACCTATTCATAAAATCACACTGTAAATCTAACTTCAAACAAAATCAACTCTTATGAAGAAATATCTAATTACATGAATCTAAAAGAAGTGTTGTGCTGGTCAATCTTCTATCAAATAAATTAACAGGAAAACAACTATGACAAATCTAATGATTGAAAGTATATAATTATGATAAATCTAATGAATTAAAGAATGAACTGGATAATAAGCAAATATACATAATAAAACACTTACAATCAACACTATCAACATCTACTCAGGGAAGAGGGCCCTTCCTCCACTGAGTAGAGATGGATCTCCACAATGAAAGTCTACAACTCCATAGTTAAGAAACTGCCAACATGTATTATCAGAATGAAATCATTACAATAGATTCTGGATCAAATCCTACATCACAACATTGCTTTCTCTCCTCCCCCTTCTCAAGAGATTGATTACATATTTATACATAAAAATCTCTCAGGAGAATGAGAAACAAAATCCTAAACTTGATTTGTTTCAACAAATTTGCTAATTTGGAAAATCGGCCACAACAATAAATTTGGGAATTACACGTTTAGAGAACCAGTTGTATATCTTAAACCATATATTTGTTTGGAAATTTCCTTGAGATTCAGGTAATTGAGGCCGTTAAACACAAAACCCATGTCCCATATTTTTGAGATTCTTTTCCATTTGCCCGCAAATCAAGACTCAAATCAAGATGTTCTTGTCTGGCATGTGTTTTTTGTTAAGGTCGTTTGATCATGAGTTGAAGGCTTGAACCATGAGTGTTGCTGCTGTTAATATGGAAAATCATTCCATAAACCATCATTAGTAAAAATATGCATAATAATATTCATTTCATTAAAAATAAAGGAAAATAATCATGATTAACCACTAGAGCATTAATTAAAGTAATATAGTATTTTACGGGCAGTTACAGTAAATGGAATGATAAATGGATAATAATATGAAGAAGATGGATGAAATATATGTCGATAGGTGACGGAAATATGGACAAATTCGTGACCCAACATCTCCCCTAAACTGAACTTGTTGCATGTCCTCATGCAACCCAAAACCTGTGTAGCATTCAAACTA
Source organism: Pseudotsuga menziesii (assembly GCA_001517045.1). Classification (NCBI taxonomy): domain Eukaryota; kingdom Viridiplantae; phylum Streptophyta; class Pinopsida; order Pinales; family Pinaceae; genus Pseudotsuga; species Pseudotsuga menziesii. Next base: position 60,648 of record LPNX010636500.1, on the reverse strand, counting down.
GAAAGACTCATTCAATTGTTGCTTTCATTTTACCATTCGCACAGTTGCAGTCGGAAGAAATGGAAATTTTAGTAGAAATTGGAGGAGTCACAACTACTTAGTAGAGGATTTAGCATAAAATTTGGTGGAGTCACAACTACTTAGTAGAATATTTAGCATAAAATTTGGCGGAGTCACATCTGCTTAGCGGAGGATTTAGCATAAAATTTGGTGGACTCACAACTGCTTAGCAGAGGATTTAGCATAAAATTTGGCGGAGTCATAGTTTTTTTTACGGAACATTTAGCGGACTCACATCCATTTAGCAGAGAATTTGGCGGATAATTTAGTGGATTCATAGCCAAAGAGCACTAAATTTAGCAGAGTCACAGCCAAAGAGTGCTAAATTTAGCGGAATCACAGCCAAAGAGCGCTAAATTTAGCAGAGTCACAACCTTTTGAGCAGAAAAATTCCGAAGTCATTTTCTCCTGAACTGGGTTCGGCTGAAATTTTGTAGGCAGGTTTTTACTGGTCTAATGCACCTACACACCAAAAATCAGAGATACCCACATCACGGATTTTGAGAAAAATACAAATTGGTTGTAGGTGATGATGGTTGTTTTCTCAAAAATAATGCAACATTTTTTCTTGAAACTTGGTGATTATGTTCCTCTTACCATAATTCTTCTACTCCCCAAAGCTCAAATTCATCTGATGGACAGATATTGAGATATATGAAAAATGGTTGTAGCTGATGATGGCCATTTTCTCGAAAACCGTGCATTGGATTGGGCTGAAATTGTTCATGATTGCATTGGATTGTTCATCTTGATATAATGCACTTCCTATCCAAAATCATGAGGATCTAATGCATGGTTAGTGAGATATGCTCAATTCAAATTTTTCATTTTATATAAAGAACAATATGCATGAGAAAGTGAATAAATTATCACAAAATATTTCTTGCCCTCTGAAAATCTGATTACATTTGAGATCCTATGGAGTGTACAACAACCTCTATCTCCCCCTAACTCATTCCATAGCATGTTCTCATGCCGCATTATGAAATTGAACTTAAACACACTCTCAAAAGAAATGCGCAAGAAGTCAATCATCACTGACTACTTTTTAAATATGCATATCACTTCTTGGAATCATGAGTGGTAGTAATTTTTGGACTAATGAAATATCTCATTTTATCTCAGTTGATTTCCCAAGTCTCATGAACTCTATCCATCAAATTTTCACACTACCAGAAAAGATAAACATTTTCATACATTCGTGTAGATCTTATGAGCTCAAAGACCATAATAACATGTCCCAACAATCATGAAGAAAACATTCTGACAGCAGCAACAATTGTCCTTTGAATACTATTAATGTGGTTTCTTCCCGATTGCATGAAATCATACACTTTCCATGTGCGTCTTCTTCATTTAATGGATTTTGTTTTTGTTTCTCTTCACCGTTGCATTTGGATTTGGATTATTGGTCTCTTTGCTTCTTGAGATAATCAATGAATTCACAATACTCCTTGCTTAAGTATACAACTCAATCACCATCAAACTCCCTAATCATTTTTGCTTATACTTCAAGAGAAAATTTTTAATGTAATGCTTGAATACCGATCTTCCAATTTTGGGAATCCATCAGTTGTTATCTCAAAATGTGATTGAGTTGGTCCTTCTTTGTTATGGACACTACATGATCAAGTCACACACTTCTTCTACAGTACGCATGCATGTTGCTATTGATAGAAAAATATTTCAAAACCCTATTTTGGTGGATGTTTGAGTGCAAAAGCAGTCAAGATAAAAGAAGAAGTATGGAACAATGATGATCCATGAAATAATGAACTAGAAAAATTAATCAATCTATGAATATACCATTGTTGGTGCACAAAAATCCTTCTCCCCCAAACTGAATGCAAAGCATGCCCTCATGCATCATTTGCTCAATTTGCAACCATAGAAGATTTGTATTTCCCACATGCATAAAAATTCCCAAATCTGGAAAGAACAACCTTCAAGCAATAATATGGCCATAAACTTATGAAGCAAAATGCCATGTTCTAGTGTATGTTTGAGTGAAAAGGAAACCATGAGGTCCATGATGATCGATATGTGGAGGCTTAGAGTAATCTCAGTTTAATCTTTGTTCATAATAGCTTCTTTTGCTGTAAGTTCTTGTGGCCAGCTTGTCATTTTTTTCCAATTTCCTTAGCATGTGTATCAGCTTCTTTATTTCTTCTCATTGTTGGTTTTTATGTGGCAAGAAAGCATCTTTTATCACTGTTGTTTCTTGTGTGGCAGCATCAAGGCATCTTCTTATGCTTGGATGTAGGATATGTAGGGAAGGACTTCATTTGGATGTGCGTGAATGATGAAGTGTTAGAATTGAGTGGGCAAGGATGGAAATGGATGGACATAAATTTCCATATAGAAAAAAAAAATGGATAATTCTCAGTGGTTCTTCATGACATATTCCTAAATATTTAAAAAATCAAAACTCATGTTATTTTACCTCAAGTTTTACCTCCATGGAAGCCTTGGTTGACATTAATGGATTGATGTCTGCTGGAGCTATGTAGGTCGATCTGCTGCTGAGACATATGTATATAAGAGTTGAAACTAAATGAGTTTGAATCTGATCTGAAATGATGTTGTGCCGGTTGCATGTAAGACTAACTGATGAGACAAATGATGAGGAGGAATTCTACCACAAAAGAAAATAGCTCCTTCTCTTATTCTGGAAATCAACTGTTGGAATGAAAGTGGAAAGGAATTGAAAAACTACTGAAACAAATGATGCTGCAAGTCACTGTTGAAACCATTAGATCACATAATCTTCAGCTGCTACAAAACCGAGCTACAATTATTACCATGCGAATGAATGTGTTGAAGTTGAGCAAGGAAAGAAATCATTGGATTATCGGCCATTAATGTATGTCGTTAACCAATGTGAAGCAACTCACCTTTGATTACAGTGAGCTCTAAAGTACCTTAGTGCATCTTGACAGGTACGAATGAATGTGTTGGAGTCGAGTCACCTGCAAGATATGTCAATCAAGAGGAATTGATGAATCCCCATGAATAATAGTAAGGAAATATGTCATTGATTCATGCATATCCCAGGGCACTATAAAATTATAATCTCGATTTCAGATGATGTGTTGGAGTCGATGGGACAAGACCATTGGAATTTGGACCTTAATGAATTCCACATCATCCAATACGTATATGTGAAGTCGTGATGTAGTAGTGATGGAAAATAAAATAGTTAAGGTTTACTACCTAGGCAATGAAAAATGGGACTTTGACATGAATGGATTTTTAGGGTTTTGAAATGAGGAGGGTGAATGCATCTACCATAGTGCAATTGGCTCCCTGAGAGATTTATTTTGGTAGAAATTGGTAAAGGATTCTTGGCATGTAGAAATGGGAATTAACTTATGGAACATTGGTATCATTTGCATATCAATCTATCCATTTTTTATGTGCTCAATCCATTTCTAAATTGAGAAAAAATCTTCAAGACTCACTCGTACATGCATTGACCTTCTTCCAAGGACCTGCAAAAACCTAGCACTTGCCTGCAATAAAACATGAGATGATGGAAGAAGAGAGGTGAATGGTCTCTCTTAATACAACACTTATGAAAAAAAAACAAGAAATTACTTATAAAATAAATCCAAATAAAAATGAACGAAGCAAATTCAATTTATACCCGTGGGAGAGTGATGGCACATTAGACTCACTAGCAGTTTTTTATCATAAATTCTTCGTTACTCATCCAATTTAAGTGATTACAAAGCCAAATGAAATTAAATTTACATTTCTATGTCTCTTAGAAACAGGTTTTAAAAATTCTATGTGATGATATTCCAAATCTGCTCAGTAACAGCCTGCATGACAAGGTGTTTTTCGAATTCTGGACTAGACCAACAGTCACGGTTTTAGGCTTAACTTTTTCATTTGATAACGGATTGATGTGATTCCAATTGGAGATGAAATTAGATTCATGTAGGTATCGCCATTAGAAACAGGTTTTTCATTGAATAAGAATTGATGGGTCAAATAGGAAAATGAACATTCTATGAAACAAATATTTAAGAATGTTGATTTGTGATATGCAGTCGGCATTTTGGTCATAAAATTTGCATACGATATCATAATGGAATGATTAAAATTAATTTGTAAACTAGATTCATAAGGGAATATACTAATGAAACAGTTTTGCAAGATATGCCTAATAAGGAATCCAAAAAGTGATTGTCCCAGCTTTGTTCCTAACCTTCCTGCTTGACACCCCGTTAGTATTTTGACCATAATTTTTTTGTTTGATGCCCAATCTCAAAAAATCAAATTGTTTTCGAAACTATATTGAAAGGGATACTTGGGATGTAAATTTTTTTTAACAATAAGTCCATTTGGTCTCCCAAAAATGGTCTGTCCCGACTGTGTTTCAGTAAACGTTTCAAGCCAAAATGCCACAGAAATACAATAATTTAAATATGGCTCCTAAAATGTGACCGTATTAGGTGTGAATGTTTTTAATGATATAAATTTAAATATATCACACACCCATACCAAAAATTTCAAGCATTGAGCACCTATATTGACTTACACAGTCTTTTGCAGCCGCACCTGCAACTCTTAAAAATGATATAATATTGAAATAAAGCATGTGTATTTTTATGGATGTGTTATATATAAATGAAAAATAAATACATACCATGATGTGCAACACAAACGTATCTAAAACTCATAAATTTTCACCTACTGGACAGTCACAACTGGGTGTTGTAGTCACTATCACAGCTGACATTCACATCTGAGTGTTGCACCTCACTGTCATAGTTGACTGTCACAGCTAGGTGTTGCAGCTCATTGTCACAGTTGAAATTCATAGCTAGGTGTTGCAACTCACTATCACAGCTGAAAGTCACAGCTGGGTGTTGCAGCTCATTGTCACAGCTGACAGTCACAGTTGGGTGTTGCATCTCACTGTCAGAGCTGGGTGTTGCAGCTAACAAATTCATGTCAAATTTCAAGCTTGAAGGGTTCCATAATTGTTGGCTCATTTTCCCATGGAGTCTTCATTCATCTTCCCTAATTACTGTAATTTTGTTTTCAGGAAGGATATTTTGTTGTTGTAACAACTAGAGACAAATTAAAATTGGAAAATTGAAGGCACAAATGATTTAAGCATTTTGTTCAAATTGTCAACAATTCCAAATCATTCCTGAAAACATGTCATACCCATTCCTTATCTTTATACTTTCTGATCTTATCTTTATACTTTATGCAGGAAGGGAGCATACTTATTCAAAAATAAAAAATAAAAAACAAAAACATGGTTTTATTTTGTTACTCTATCCAACCCTATTCTAATTGGAAATATAAAAATTATTCAAGTGTATGCATATTTCCAGTGGAGCCACTTTCGAAGAAGTGACTCAAGTATGCTCATACTCCCAACTGAAAAATATAACTTTATGAATGTTGGGATTTGAGGGATCAACTTCCATTGAAATGATGGTGCCAAGAATTGTTGAAGTATGGAATGATTCTGCAGACCATTGACAGATTGAAACCAAGCTTCAATATAGTCTTTATTCCCTTTATTTCTCATGGTTGTTACGCCATGAATCTACTTAGTAAACTGATCTTCCTCAATGCATAAGAGATTCAAATCTAATGATGTGAAGGATGCTTTTGGTTCCAATGTCCGTTATTCATCAAATTTGTTGATATTGTTAACTTGTTGATAATGACAAGAAAATTCACTTCCAAGTCTTGGATTTAAAACATGTTTAGGCCTCATATGGATTTGTTGCAACAACGCACAATCTTTTTGCAGTGGTGTAGGTGAGGTAGAACAGGAGGGAAATGTAGGAAAATTTTGCAATTCACCACTATAAGCATACTGTACTACTTTATTATGGTTAGGTTGGAGGGTGTATTGGACAGGAAATTGTGTTGGATACCAAGGAGTTTGATTAGAAAATATATGTGGTTGAGGTAAAGGATTGGTTTGTGAGGTTGATACTGAAGGACCAAGTTGTGTTGCAGCATGAGGGAAAGCATCCATATGATCATAAGATAGGCCATTCCAACGTTGTGGATAAGGTATGTAAGAGTTAAATTGAGGCTACAACAACTACCATGGTGGAAGAGTATTCAATGATTGAGTATGAGAGTAAGGAAATGGAGGGATAGAGTTTTGAACCATACATGTAGGCCATGGTTTCCATGACTATTGCAATGATTTGGCTGCAACTCCCATATCTCTTTGATATGTTTCTTTCATCCAGGGTAAGGAGGGGAATCAATCTGTGTAATTCTTCGAGTCACATATACCAAAACTTTCAAGACTATACAAAGGGAAATCCCTTGCTTCTCTTATTTCCTCTTGCTTTTCCTTATCCTGCAAAACACCCAATTGTGAATCAGCTTTAGAAATTTCAAATAAATTGTTGATTTCAACTCCTATAACTCTTGTTCTTGCAGTAGATTTCAAAGATTGAAAAGAAGGATCACTACAATTCTTACCAGTATCGAATTTCCCTCTTGAATATCTTCTACATAACTCACAAATATCATCATATGCTAACTGAAATACATTACTTGTTCCCATTAGATTTAATATCTCTATGGATTTATATTGGATTCCTTTAAGCGGGAGTGTTTTTAAGGTCTCTTTACCCATTTCCCTTTGTTTGGATCTTTGGAGGTTATATTGAAAGCATTCCATGTATTCATCCAGGCGCTTTTCTTCTCCTTGTGTCATTTTGAAGATGTCTTCATTGACCCTGCAATAATCTCAGTACCTTTTCAAGAATACATGTTTCATGTCTTCCCAAGTTTGTATAGAATTCCCACGGAGGCTCATGAACCATCGGAGGTTTGTTCCTTTTAGAGTAAGGGGAAACACATTCAACTTTTGATCATTAGAACAATAACCATATCCTCTACAAAGTACTTCAAATTGAAATAAAAATACATCAAGGTCTTCATTTTCCAAACCGTGAAAATTTGGTATAACATGTGGGGGAATGCTTTTCTTTGGTGCCACTCTCCCTGAATCTATGATGGGAAATTTGAAGGTAAAAACTTCTCCATCCTTCTTACCTGCCATCTCTTCATAGATTCTTCATGTGCTATTCAGAGGCTCATCCTTCGAATGTTCCTGTCAACTTGTTAGTATAATGGGTGGTGCTTACAACAAAACTAAGGGGAATGATAAGATTTATGCTCCAAAAAATGAAAATGAAATAAAACTAAATGCAAAGAAAGAAAATTCAATAAAATGAAAAGTAATCATGCAACCTACATTGCCTACTTTAACAATGCATCTACAAAACAATGTTAGATGTACTTTTGCACCATTGATAAAGTTTCCCAGCAACAGTTCCAAAATGTTGGTCGGATTAATTCTCTAATGAATTAAACAGTTGAAAATCCCAAACATAAATTATCAACCCAAGGAAGTATTTTATTTCAAATATATCATGCAATATCTATGCAATCACAATTTCTACCTAACATTGTTATCTATTGGTATGAAATTGAAACTATTTGTAAACTAGATCACACCTTCTTGAAAGTAAATCAAACCTCAAAACTATTCATAAAATCACACTATAAATCTAACTTAAAACAAAATCAACTCTTATGAAGCAATATCTAATTACATGAATCTAAAAGAAGTGCTATGTTGGCCAACGATCTATCAAATGAATTAACAAGAAAATAACTATGACAAATCTAATGAATGAAAGCATACAACTATGATAAATCTACTCACTAAAAGCATGAACTAGATAATAATAAAATATACATAATAAAACACTTACAATCAACACTATCAGCATCTGCTCAGGGAAGAGAGCCCTTCCTCCACTGAGCAGAGATGGATCTCCACAATGAAAGTCTAAAACTCCAGAATTAAGAAACTATCAGCATGTATTATCAGAATGAAATCATTACAACAGAGTCTCGATCAAATCCTACAGCATAACATTGATTTTTCTCCTCCCCCTTATCATGAGATTGATTACATATTTATACATAAAATTCTCTCAGGAGAATGAAAAACCAAATCCCCAACTTGATATGTTTCAACAAATTTGCTAATTTGGAAAACCGGTCGCAATGGTAAATCTAAGAATTACACGTTTAGAGAACCAACTCTATATATTAAACCATATATTTTTTTGACAATTTCCTCAAAAGTCAGGTAATTGAGTCTGTTATACACAAAACCCATGTCCCAGATTTTTGAGATTATTTTCCATATGCCCGCAAATCAAGACGCGAATCAAGTTGTTCTTTTCTGGCATGCATTTTTTGTTAAGGTCATTTGATGATGAGATGGAGGCTTGAACCATGAGTGTTGTTGTTGTTAATATGGTAATCACTCCATAAACCATCATCAGTAAAAATATGCATAATACTCTTCAATTCATAAAAAATAAAGGAAAATAATCATGCTTAACCATTAAAGCATTAATGAAAGTAATATGGTATTTTACAGGAAATTATAGAAAATGGATGGAAAATGAAATGATAAATAGATAATAATATGAATAAGAGGGATGAAATATAGGTCGATAGGTGATGAAAATATGGATAAATCCCTGACCTAATAAGATATACCCTAGGAAAACCCTCTTAATAAAGACGATGGAAAAACCCATGAATTATTTATGAGTATATTAGGTAGATTTGTAGAGAATGGCTTACATCACAATAACGAATTTCTCAATAAGAGAGAACATGGAGAAATAGAGAATAATAATCAGTTGTAATCACTGTAATGAATTTTCCATATTCCTAACATATTAATAACAAGCCAAATACACTTCCATGCAAACAAGGGTGAATGGTTGCATGCCATTTATGCACTGATGCATTATAATTTTGAATTTCCTTCTTGGAATAATCAATCCATGCATTGAAATATTCTTTCTACACAACTAATGTGCCATACCTTAAATCATGGACATTAATTGAAAGTTAACTGATTTGGGGTGAACTCAATCTCTAGCTAAATATTGATAATTTAGTTAATGTGCTAGCATAATTGTTATGGTGCTTAACTTAAGTATCGTCTATGCAAAACATTTTATTTATTAACTATTATTAATTTTGCATGTACCACTATAAGTTTCTTAATTACTTAACTACATGCATACATTATATTCCAATTGATTCTTTAACTAAAGCATTGATTGAGGCATTCATATTTAACTAAAGATTACTAACTCAAGTTAATTTTGTCATCTGCATGGGAAACTCAAATTCTCTCTCTTTATTGCATAAATCTTTATCTTTACTACATGGTCTATGTGTTAACATTAATCATATATCATATCATATTATACTTGGAACAATTGTCACATGTTATGATCATATTATATTACCCCAGACCATATATTCATATGCTAAATTAATTCACTCTAGAGGTGATCAGTTTCTAGAGGAGACTTAATAGATTTATCCATCTCAAATGACCATGTTTAGTAATATATCACATAACATCTATGCCTCAACATGCAAATCATTTTACCTCTATACTGGAGTCCCATATCAGTGGGTATCCATTCTCTAGATGACCGCATGAGAATCATAACTTGATATAACTCACAAGTTCAGCTTGATATCACTCACAAGTCCACCTTCAAAACTGGAGGTCCATGTCATAGGGTACCGTCTATGAGAATCATTGACTTGATATAACTCACAAGTCCATAGTCTTGATATCACTCACAAGACTTTACAATACAACAACAACACCTAAATCATATGAGGATATAATTATAGGATTTGATATAATTCACAAGTCTCGGCTTGATATAACCCACAATTCCATAGAATGACTCCTGATGTTGTACAATCAACACTCCCTCCCAACGAGGGAGGCATTTTCTGCTATTCTAGACATTCTCTACCATACCAGGCATTTTATGCCATCCGGTCATTTTATGCCATACCTAGCTTGTCTCGGAACCCATACTTTGTTACAAATAGTGGCTTGTTACCACCTAAGTTGTACTTAGTGGTTTTTTATCAAGTGAGCCCGGTGAACCAGACAAAGATGATTTGTTTGTACTTCAGAAGATCTTCAGAGGTGCTTCTGGGAAGTGCGTGTTTACTATATCACATGTTCATACCCCATAGGGGAGTTGTAATAAAATGTTCTAGTATGAAGTGTCTGTAAAAGACTCGGTCTCTTAGACTTTAATTGTCAATCCGATCACCCCAGGGTGTTTTTTTCCCTTGGTTATTATTGGTTGTTGAATAAACAACTGATAATTTCTTATTTTTTCACTCAATACCTCCAAAGTTGGGGTGGTCGGATTGGAATTTAGGGCTATTGAGGTTATTAGAGTCTATGTGCTAGGCATTATCGTCGAGTATATGAACATGTCTAAGTCCCCCTAGGTTTTAATTTTTTTAATTTTTAAAGTTTTTTTTAAGTTTTATTTTTTCCAAAACTTAGGCTATTTTTTAATAGTCTAAATGGAAAAATTGGTTTTGTAATAAAAGTGGGCTCGAAAATCATTTTCAGTCATGGGGGTTCTCTTTTTCAAGCTCAGAGCACCATGTAAACCCATAAACCCACTTTTCCTAAGTTTTGAGTGATTTTCCCATCACTCGGGTCAAAAATCCAAAAAAATCAAATATTGATTATTTTAATTAATAAATTAATTAAATAATGGAGAAAACCCCAAATCCTAAATCAGTGGGGTTTGCTCCAATTTGACTGAAATCGGTCTCATCGATTTGAGATTGACTGGAGTTGACCATTCCTTGATAGAAGGAGGTGATCTGGGATGAAATGAGAGTGCACCATAGCATGCAATCTTGGGAATTGCGCCCTCTCTCTCTCCTCCACATGTGTGGGCCCATCTGGATGAGTTTTGGTGGATGTTTCAGTTAACAGGTTGAGGTGTCAGTCCAATCAGCTCTCTGATTGACAGTTGCACTGAGTGAGACTCAGATCAGACTCAGTGAGACTCAGATCAAGCTTAAATTGACTCCACATATAGTTGTAGTCTCTCTCTCCTTGGGAATTGCGCCCCCCAGGTTAGGTTTCCAATTTTTGTTATAAATAAAGCACAGACTCCTCCTTTCCAAGCTAGTTAAAGTTAGATTGAAGAGTTGTTGTTATTGTATTGTTCACTATTTTGGAATAAAGAAATATTTGGAGGCAAGATCTATGGTGTAATGATTTTCATGTGTGGATGATGATTGTCAAGTGCTTATGAGGTATAATCTGTAATATTGATCTTTGCTTTTGTTGGTTAATTGTTGTCCTTGAAGGAGAGATCTCTCTCATTTGGGAAAGATATCATTCTAGTTTGATTTATGCTCTTACTTTTCACTTGTTTCATATCTCTTGGAGTTGCATACATGTATTTTAAGTTTAATTGCGTGCTTTCTAATTGTCTTTTTCCAGCAACACCCATGTTTTAACCATCTGTTTGTGCGAGGATTTCTAAGTTGCAGGTGATCTCACTTGTAGAAGGGGATGAGCTAGTTTGAATCTTCCTCATATTCAGGATCTTTTTGTGGACATAATCCCTCGGTGTTCCACCAAAGCAGACTCCAAAGCCCAACATTCCTGGGCTTCCAACACTCTGTCTCTCTCTTCCTCCTTCTACAAATCAAAATTTTACCTAGTTATTTTGTTTACAAGCTTTGATATTATTTAGATATATTATATTAAAGTAAAAATTAACATAGATATTTTGTCTCAAGGCTCATAATCTAGATCTCGCTCCTTAAAAGTTTCATAAGCATTCTAGATCTAGTTTTAGGGAAATCGTCCTTTTTGCATGGCACTTTAAAGAGAATTCTCCTTTTGCATGCATTAGATTTCTATTTTCTGTTTTAAAAGATAAAATCCAGAAATCATTGCACACATTATTGTCTACCCAAATAGCAAGCCAATATCCCAAGGAAATTTTGCTTTCCTTGGTTCCATTTTTACCTTCTTTACTAGTTTTAACTTAGCTTTTTGTTGGTTTAAATTAGGTTGACCCAAATGTAATTTCAAAGTGATTTTGAGAATATTTCATTCTAATAAGATTTCTATTTTTTTAGCAGGTATAACAGAAAGAGGAGAATCTTCTGTTCGAAAGTGGCTTTTGGGCCATCCAAATCCCCCTAGGGGTCTCCCTTTTTCATAAGAGGAATCATATAATTTATCTTATATTGTAACCACTGATAGTAAAAAAATTCTCCGAATAGGATCTTTCGAGCCCATTCCCCATCCCCCCTGGGGGGATTCACGTCCTTTTTCCTGTTTTTGCATTTTCTTATTTTTTCGCTCTAGATTAGTTTCATTTATGTAGAATAACATGATTTGATTACTTTATCATATATTCCATATTACAGTATCAAAGTAACTTTAATACTTACCCCACGACTTCCTGATTAACCCGAAAGGGGAAAGAGATGCGTGGTAGGACTAATTAGAAAACATGTGGTTTGATTATTTTTTGCTGCTTGTCATTAATTTCTGCAAACAATCTCTTTTAAAATCAACCCCCTCCTTGATTCCCTGATTGAGGTCCACTTGGACTGAAAGAGGTTCCTGGAGGGTTTTTCTTTCTAACAAAAACACATCCTTTAAAATTTACTAAAAATTACAAAGACTTCGGTGTGTATGCTCTGCACTTGGATATAGTTGGTTTGATAAGTCAAGTTGCATCAAAAGCAACGTGAGTGACTAGATTAATTAGGATTCACCTTCCTTAATTAACCACCATCAGGCAAAAATCCAACGCCTCGATCAAACCGTAAATGGTGGCAAAATACCCAAAGGAAGTGTGAACTCCTGGATAGTGACCTCAGGGTGCCAATCTCTATTACACCCTCTGCCAGTATTATGAACACAGTCTCAGAGACTCCATTCAGCCCACACATTCCTTGCGGGTAGCCGTGAAGGTTCATTTTTGGACATACTCCAAGTACCCCTCGGGTATATCTGGAGTCCCCCCTCGCCTAATTTAATCCACTCATTTTTCACATTAACTTAAAACATACCAATATGCAATTGCAAAACATTTCACTCCAAGCACATGTAAGTACATTTGATTATTTTATGACTCCATTTTAAGGCACTGGTTATTTGTTTAATTCTTTCGATATATATACTGTGTGTCAGCATTGTGCTTACTTGTGCTCACTTTTTGTATCTTTTCATCTATGGTTATTAATGGTTAATTGAAAAATCCTAAAAAACTTATTCAATTTAACACCATCACACTAAAGTAGTTTACCTCAGTAACGTAATAGGGTCTACCCCCCTTGGCTTCGTTAGGAGTTGAGCCTAAACGTAGGAGTCAAGAACAAGGTGATATCCTTGACTCGAGACTTGCCCCCAAGGATGCACCGAGTGGCTTGAATATTTTTTCCATGTCCCCCCCCAAGTGTGTGAAAGGCGGCAACAAGGCTATGTTAACACATATATTCTCGCAATCTTCCCTTCATTAGAAATGTACTGAAGTGTTACCTTACAATACCATGACTCTGATGAAGCGATACTTCATCTTAATGTTTTTGAACTAAACATGAAATGTCAGGTTTTCAAAAATCTTGAATGTAATACCTAATAACTATAGGATCAAGTCTTTCAGCCCAATAGGTAGATTCTAAGGACACACTACTCATCGGAAAGTAGTATTATGCATGATACACTTTGCTTATGTAGTACTCTCTGACATACAAATTGCTTCTATAGTATTAGCCTCAATACACTTAGCTTCTATAGTACTAAATGCAATACACATAACTAATATCAAGCTATATAATAGGTCTACCATGTATCAAATACAATAAAGAACCTGTTTTAATGTACCTCAAAGGTACTATAACATATGATTTAATCATAATGTACAACAAGTCTGCTAAGTACCTTAAGAGACAAACTAGCTACTTATCCATGATAACATCATTTGGATAAGATTGAGAATGTAGTTTCCCAAAATTAGAAACTATGGATTTACAATACATTATGTTAAACTTTTACAACACATCAAAAAATTTGCAATTTCATTTACAACAAGAAAAACTTAATTATGTCAATCTTCAGCATTGAGTTTACTATAATATTTTGTTATATGAAGAAGTTCTTTGTGAGCTTTCCATTCTTTATGATGTTCTCCAAGGCCTTATCACTTCTACAACGATTTCATATTTGTACCATGGAATCCCATTGGCCACCTATGTGTCTATTTAACCTCTCCAATAGTTTTGATTTCTCACCAACAATCCTAACTATAACTCTTCTCGAGTATTTGATATTCTCTGAGACCTTGACTATGTCTCTGCTAATGTGGAATTTCTCCACAATATATTCTACATCCCCCGGTTGTCTGATTCATATACCATGACTAACTGGTGGGGAATTTATCTGCTACTACCTATGGATATACATCAATACTCCCTCTTCAACTAGAGGAGTCTTTCTATATTACATCAAACTTGTCCTGGACAGAGGATTTATAAAGAATGTTGGCAGTTCTACTCATCTATGGATATGTACCATGTCTCATATATAACTAACTAGAAACCTCTTGGAGATTTACTACTTTACAACATGCCCTATCTATATCAACATATTTAATGTGATATTTCTCAATAACTGCACTAGTTGGAATCCATATATCCTTGAAACTTTCTTTCACTAACCGAGACATGTCTAAATCCACATTCACTCATACCGAGTAGGTACTATATCACATGATTTGTTGTGCATGACTATGTAATGACTGCAAAGCATACATTTGATCCTGATGCTAGCTAGGTATATCTAGGACCTTCTCAACAGCTTGTAAGATCCTTCAAACATGAATAGGAATCAAATTTATCTTCATATGTGTGGTCATGGAGTTATAGTCTATTGTCCTGAATCATTTTAGGAACTCTATTGAACATTTTCCTCAATAGATGAAAATCTTATATAGTGACTGCTACACCTATAAACTCAAGAATCATCCAATATTATCACTATAGCTTCCTTCTAAATATGAGCACCATGTAGGTCTCTATATAGTAGGGGGTTAATTAACCAGTTCCACTGGTTTTTTCGGAGCTAGCAAATCTAGCTTCTCCCTCTCAACATCTAGGATGTGAGAATCATAATATGAGTCCTACATCACAAAGACTCATACTCCTTTATGTCTAACACATATATGAATATAACTATGATAAATAAATTACCTTCATAAGTCTCTTCATCCAGATAAGGGCTTCCTGTTCTAAATAAAATATTGATATAGGTTTCTTCCCATAATACATTGGTACCTCCCGATCTTCTCCTAGAAGATTCTCATTTCACAGCATCCTGCTTTATCTCAGGATCTTCAATTGGAATGACTCCTTATTCAATCCATGTATTTTCTCTGCTTATAGTCCATAGCATATGATCTTTTCCTACAATCCAAATCAAGTTATTAAAAACCTTGCATAATCCAGGCATTTCAGTGTAATGACAATTATTTCATGCAAACATTTTAACCAATGTTTCAATATAACCATTATTATAGATGATTTTACCACACTTGGTAGATCATGTCTCTACGTCCTTCCATGCCCCTATGCAGACTCTTTGGACTCCCTTTTCTCAAAATAAACATTGATGTTCCAAGAAATACCTTTAAAAATTCCTAATTATTGCTATACGCGGGTCACAAGATTACTTTCCACGTGTACATGTAGCTTGTCCCACTATGACCCATGTACAACGAGAAATGTTCCCCAAAAAAAATATTTGGGAGTCTTCCTCAATGAGTCATGAATAAATTGACTATTGGCCTTCCATATGCCTAGAAATGCTCTGACTCGACCGTTCACTTCCTATTGAAGGGCTATATATATTGAGGCTCTTGGATGCATTGAAGGAGGAGAACTTATGAGAGAAAGGAGACTATCATTCATACATGCTTGAGTCTACATCCCTTTGTCCTTTTGAACAACTATATATGCTCTTCCCAAGCCTTTCATTGTATTGTGAGATTTCCATTGATTTGGAGGATTGAAGTGGTGGAGGCCCAGGTGGAGGACTTGTTACCACCTAAGTTGTACTTAGTGGTTTTTTATCAAGTGAGCCTGGTGAACCGAACAAGGATAACTTGTTCGGACTTCAGAAGAACTTCAGTCTTACGTCTGGGAAGCTTTGGTGTACTATATCACATGTTCATACCCCATGGGGGAATTGTAATAAATGTTCTAGCATGATAGTATCTGTAAAAGACTCGGTCTCTTAGACTTTATTTGTCAATCCGATCAGCCCAGGGTGTTTTTTCCCTTGGTTATTATTGGTTGTTGAATAAATGATTGATAATTTCTGAGTTTTTCACTCCATACCTCCAAAGTTTGGGTGGTCATCTTGGAATTTAGGCCTATTGAGGTTATTAGAATATATGTGTCACTGTATAAACATGCTAGGCATCATGGTCGAGTCATATGAACATGTCTAAGTACCCCTAGGTTTTTTCAACTTTTTAAATTTTTTATTTTTTCAGTGTTTTTTATTAAAATTTAAATTTTCCAAAAACTTAGGCTATTTTTTAATAGTTTAATTGGAAAATTTGGTTTTGTAATAAAAGTGGTCCAAATAATCAGTTTCAGTCATGTAAGTGCTCATTTTCAAGCTAAGAGCACCATGTAAACCCATGGGCCCACTATTTCCTAGTTTTGAGTGATTTTCCATCACTCAGGTCAGAAAGCCCCAAAAAATCAATTATTGATTATTTTAATTAATAAATTGATGAATAATGGAGCAAATCCAAAATCCTAGATCGATGGATTCTCATCCAATTTGATTGAAATCAGTCGGGTCCGAACCAGATTGACTAGATGTGATAAATCCTTAACTGAAGGAGGTGATCTGGACAAATCCAGAGTTGATCTTCAGCATCCTTTATGGGGAATTTCTCCCTCCCTCTCTCCTCCACACATTTGGGCTCATCTAGATGAGTTTTGGTGGATGCTTCAGTCAACAGGTTGAGGTGTCAGTCAAATCAGCCCCCCGATTGACAGTTGCACTCAGTGAGACTCAGATCTGGCTCAAGTAGATACAGATCAGGCATTGATGGAATCTCCTTCAGCTACAGTGATCTATCTCCTTGGGATTTGTGCCTCCCTGGGATGGATCTCTTGGTTTTTGTATAAATAAAGCACAAGCTGCCTCTTCCAAGCTAGTTAGAGTTGGATTAAAGGGCTTGCTATTGTAATACTGGTGTAATCTTTTGATTGTTGGAATAAAGAATATTTGGAGGCCAAATGGTGTAATTCTGTCATGTGTGTGGATTAAGCATTGTCTTACGGCTATTGATGTTGTCAGATTTTCTCTCAATTTCTGCATCTGAACCTTGTCTGGCTTGAACGATTCAGCTAAATCAATAGGAGTATAGTTGGGAAAGTACAGTTATTTGTTTTTTCTATATCTCATAGCATATATGTTTGAATATCTAGATTATACATGTTTAATAAGTTTATTTGCATGTAATTCTTGTCTCTTTTTCATATATATATCCAAATCTCATGAGGTTTCGTGCAGTATTGTGTGTTTAGCTTTCAGGTAGCAAGGATTGGACGAGCTGTGGATCTAGTTTGACTCCACTATACATCCAAAAAATTTGTGAAGGAATTTCTCCTCTGTATTCCACTAACAAGTTTCCATTGCAGATCCATCCAACAACGGGCCTTTCTGCTTCTCTTCCTCCTTTCTATTAAAATCAATCTTCTGGTTACCTGTCTCTTCTTCTTATGATCGGATCTAGTTCTAAGAATTGAATATATATTGTTAGATTTAGTTTATAAGAGTCTTGCTTCTTAGATCCATAATTTCATAAAGAATATCATTTCATAAAGATAGATCTAGGTGTAGGAATTTCTTTTTTTGCAAGTAGCTAAAGCATAGATCTAAAGCTTTGTCATAAGGTAGTTTCTTTTTTCGTTCTTCAAAGATTTAAATTCTGCAAGTGCATATCTCATTGGCTGCCCAAACAGCAAGCCAAGATCCCAAGGAAATCTTGCTTTCCTTGGTTCCTTTTTGCAAAACTAGATTAGCCCCTTTTAACAATTTTTTACATAGTTTTTTTTTCGGTAACTAGTGTGGTGACCCAAAACACTTTTAAAGTGTGTTTGGGCACATTTGATTCTAATTGATCACTATTTTTTAGCAGGTCTAACAAAAAAGAGAAGGAGACTCTGCCCATTTTCCAACTCTTGGACGAACCAGAGCTTCCCAAAAGCTCCCCCCACCGCTGTGTTTTGATTTTAGCTTGTTACAAGCTTGTTGTAAGCCTTTGGATCCCAGATAACAAGGACCAAAGTGCATAAATTTCAATTTTATGATATTGTAAATAGATTCTAATAAAAACTAAATATCTTTTCGAATAGGCTCTTTCGAGCCTATTCACCATCCCCCTTGGGGGGATTTGCATACGTGTCTTTTTTTTGCTTTTCGTTTATATTTTTTTTAATCTAGCGTAGTTATAATATGAAAGGTAGTATACTTTTATTTATAATCATTTCCATATTCCATATCTGAGGTTTCAAATTAATTTTAATACTTACCCCACGACTTCCCGATTGACCCGAAAGGGGAAAGAGATGCGTGGTAGGACTAATTAGAAAACTGGCATTGTGTATCTTTGTTTTCTTTTTCATCAACTGTTTCATCAGCTATAATAAAATTAACCCCTCCTTGATTCCCTAATTGAGATCCATTTGGAACAAACGAGGTTTTTAGAGGGTTTTCTTTTTAACAAGAACAATTATCTTAAAATTTACTAAAATTGACAAGACTCCGGTGTGTATGCTCTGCACTTGGTTTCGGTTCGTCCGATCAGTCAATATGCATCAAAAGCACTTGAGTGACTAGAATAATTAGGATTCACTCTCCCAAATTGACAAACCATCAGGTGAAAATCCACCACCTCGATCAAACCATTACGGTGGCAAAATACCCAAAGTAAGTGGGAACTCCTGAAAAGTGACCTCGGGGTGCCAATCTCTGTTACACCTATGAGTGCATTATGAACAATAGCCTTAGAGACTCCATTCAGCCCACATATTCCTTGCAGGCATCCGTGACGGTTTAGTTTTGGACATACTCCAAGTACTCTCGGGTATATCTGGAGTCCACCCCTTCGCCTAATTTTAATCAACTCATATTTCACATTAACTTAAAACGTACCAAGAGGTAATTGCAAAACATTCACTCCAAGCACATGCAAGTACATTGATTTTCTTTTGACTCCATTTTAAGGCACTGGTTATTTTCTTGCTATATATATATATATATTGTGTCTCAGCATTGTGCTTTTGTGCGCTCATTTTGTATCTTGTCATCTATGGTTGTTTATGGTTAAATTTCAAACTCCTAAGTAACTCATTCAATTTAACATCACCATACTAAATAATTTTTCCTTAGTAACTTAATAGGGTCTACCCCCCTTGGCTCCGTTAGGAGTTGAGCCTAAATGGAGGAGTCAAGAACAAGGTGACAACCTTGACTCGAGACTTGCCCCAAAGGACACATCGAGTGGCTTGAAGATTTCTACCACGTGACCCAGGTGTGTGAAAGGAGGCAACAGCACTCGGTCTCTCAATTTTGATGAGGTGCTGATAGATTTTGTCACTTGTATCTATGTTTATAATTAACAGAAATATACATTTCTTGTCCAGTTTATGTGTGTAACTATGAATGCTCTTTATCCATGGATGTAGTTGCTTCAATTTATACATACAGGTTTTATATATTCTAGAGTAGTTCTAACACTTAATATCTATCATGCTTGTTTATTTCATCGTTGTTGAGAATGGAATGAAGGTAAAAGTGTGGTTGAAAAACTCAACGGGGATCTACTACAAACGTACGGAATAAGGTATGCCTTCTATCCCTTAGTGTTATCTTTGTTTATCTATATTGCATATGGAAATGGATTGGTTTCTGGTGGCATACAGTTTGTTGTGGTCTACCCCTAGCCAATATAGGAAGTTTTCTTTGTAACAGAATTCGCAACTTCATTGGGGACTTTCTTTGTTTTTTGGGGTTTGAGTGCACGATGTGCTTGAATTGCTCTATGGTTCTCTGTGTTTTTGTGTCGTGTTCAGAAGTGTGTTATCCCATAGGTATCCTATTGAAGCAATTTCGATCTTATCCTACCTTTTTACCAGCTTCCTCTTATTGTATGTGAGTCATAGAAGTATCGGTCGCGTATATGCGCGACCTGTAACACTTACAGTCATGTATACACCTGAATTTTCTATGAACAATCACGTATACCCCTCTTTTTGAGTGTCAAATTGATGTTTGAGAGATGTTGGGTGGGTTCTGAGTGTTGCTGAGTCTTCTTGGGTTCCTTTGATGTCTATCTACTACTTCAGTTTTTTAACCGGAGACGTTTTTTCTTTGTTGTTTTTTTAAATTTGTTCTTGTCATTCTTCTACTTTGTTGTTTTGATATTAGTGCATTAGACCTTTTTGAGTCTCAGTGTCTTTCTTGTCTTGTGTTTGATTTTTGCAGGGTCTAGGAATTATATAGTCTTTTTTTATTGCATTTCCAAAACATTCATTATAAAAATACAAAAATATTTTATCTTTGGCATGTTTGTGCATTGTGCATTTGCATGAAAATAGTACTTGAATTAGGTTTGATTAGTTGAATGGTGATCAGGATTTCATATAGGAATGGTTGCATTGGCATTTGAAGAGGAATTTATGCATAACATGTAGTGGCATACCCTTTTTTCATATTTAAAGACAAATTGCACTCAGCATCGTTTATAAGGTGTGCATATTTATTTCACTGCTGAATCATAACAGCACTAGTTGAACGGTCATTTCCTTTGAGTAATAACAACCCTTAAAATGAATGCTTAACTTAAAATTGATTACACATTTTTATTTGATAGAGGTGCACCAACAAGCTTAGGTTGTAGAGTCTTGGAATAGGGTGACATGAGTATTTTTTTCCAATACTACAAAACATTTAGTTGTTTATCTAGGTGAGAAGAGAAATCCTTGATATAATTAGTGTTCTCAAGAGGATCCTCTTATACAGGAGTTAAGCATAAGGAAGCGTACACGTTTGTGGTGGGGATAGCTCCTTTCCACTCTCTGTGCGGCACCGGATATATTTACAGGATCTTATTCATATCTGGGGGATTTTGAGGTACCTTTGGTGCTTTCAAGCTTCGGGCTTTGTTACCCTGCCCATACGGTAGATATCGCATGCCATTGTCTGCATGAGCATTGGTTATATTGGGGTGACCTTAGTTTCCTTACCTTGTTATCGCAGGGTGTACTTGCATATGCCATTCTATGAGTGTCCCGGCCAAGTAGGGGTCGGAAAACATAGTCTCTTTATGCATTGAAGCTGAAGGCCACTATGATTAGTTACACATCTCCACTTGTAGTGTATGGGATTCTCAAGCCTCTCCTAGGCGAGACATACCTGCTACATTTAGGAGCTCATTCATCCTCCCTCTTGTATTGTTTTCATCTATCTTAGATTTTCTTAGGAGTGTGCTCTTTGTGTGCTAGATTGGTCTAGGGTTCATACTTAGTTGAATCTTTTTACTTTTGTTGAGTAATCATGGAATGGGTTTCGACACTCCACCGATCTCGACGTTTAGCATGTATTTTTCCTTGTGGGTCTCCTCCTCCTCCGTAGAAGAGGATTAGACATTATAGGAGAGCTTATACACACTATGATCCACACATTGGTCTCATCATGAGTAATATAGCTGAGACCCTGGAGGTCTCTCCTTCTCCATCCTATGGAATGGAGAATATCACATTTAGTAGACCTGGGACTCCGGTTGAAACTGACCCTTACGAGGGAGGTGCTTCCTTCAATTCACGACCCCATATGGCATATTTTACAGCTGCTTATTGGAGGTCTTCCTCGCAAATGTTCAGTGGTGAGACTCACCATGTCCCCTCTAGAACTGGTCCTTTTATATTTGGCATGTCATACCTTATTGACAATTTCCCGTCATCTATTGTCGATCCTTGTGTAGGTCCTAGCGTTGTGCCTGGGGGCACTACCATCCATTTCCATGCTGATAGGTTTGGTAGTGGTCCTATTGCACCTTTTGCACCATTTATGGGAGGATTTTCATACCCTTCATTTAGGCATAATACTGGGATTACTTTTCACAGAGGTGACCTTAGACATGTGAACCTTGGAAGTACATCCTACATTCCATCTTATGCTCCATCATCCACCACACCTATTCTGTCAAATTCCTTTCTCATGACACATCCTCCTCATAACCCGTACAGTCCTTTGGGACGAAGTGTTGCCTCTAGCCATGCTTTTCCCTCGTATGTCGGTAATGTTGTGTTGGGAGGTTATGTGCCTCCTTACATATACGGGGGAAAACCCTTTTATCAGTCCTACAATTATGGTTATGTAGCACCCCAATCTTAAGGTGTACCAAATTATAATATTATCGTACATCCTTTTATGGGTCAAGTAGGAGGAGGTTATTATCCAACTGGCCAAGGCCATGGTATTTACAATAATCAGCCCTATATGAATCAATATTGTCAGGGATCATGGAACCAAATGGCACAACCTATAATCTATTTCTTAGCTACATTGAACTTTCCTGACTTGTCGAAGTTGACCAATGATCTAGTTTCTCACGATCCGATGTGTTCAGTTGTTCCCACTAAGATTCCTTCATACATTCCAAAGTTTGGTGATAAGAATGGTGAGGACCCTGGAGAGCATGTTACCACTTTCCACCTATGGTGTTCTTCAAATTATTTGAATCATGACTCGGTTCATTTGTGATTGTTTCAATGCACCATCACAAGACCTACGATGAAATGGTATATAGAGCTTCCTGGGGGAACATATCAAACCTTTAATTATTTTTCCATGACCTTTTGAAAATATTTTCAACTACTAGTGCATTACAATGTTGGTATCGAACTCTTGTCAACATTTCGGCAAGACAAAGCCACACATATTTATGATCATATTCAAGAGTGGTGTGGACGGAAGAGGTTGATTAAGGCCAACATTCCACCTAAGTTGTTGTTGGAATGGTTCCTTAATTTGCTATTTCCATATATTGCAAAGGATGTTTCAATGTCCAGATTTATGAATGAGGAATAGGCTATTTTTCGAGCTCAACAATTAGACTTTATTTATGCTCAGTCTAGGCTCTTGTATGAGATTATACCTAATTCTCCGCGGTCAAATTTCAAGCCTAAGTTTAAATTTGGGCAACATTCTGATGGCATTTTTGGCTCCGCAAGTACTAAGGAATTTTGTGTCCAATCCTACCCAAATGGAGGATGTGCTCTCAGTACACTTGCCAGAACATAAGGGTAACCAGCATCCCAGACAGAATAAGAAGAAGGGAAAAAATAATATGAGAGGTGGGAACAGGAAGGAGAACCCTAACGATGACAAGAACGGTAGTGATACTAGGGGGGGAAGAATTCTAAATGGAATCTTAAGTTCCCTTGCAAGCTTTCTGGGGGAGATCACCTCACTTACTTGTGCCCTTGTATCAATGAAGCCTTGAATTTCATTACACAAAGCCTATCTATGTTAACAAATCCTTTACCACATAACCAAAATATGTATTCGAGGAGCGTGGACTCTAGAAATGATTTTGGTGGGCATACTCCTTGTGCGATGTAAGCTCTTGAAGTCCTTCAAACTTGTCCTTCGGAGAGGAGATATTTGTTGTCTTCCCTTGGGATGGTTGATTCCAATCCTTCTACTACGGTTATATTTGATACCCAAGAGTTCCAACCTCATTTTCCTTACCATGTGGCTTTCTTAGTTCATGTGGAGTGTATGAAAAACATGATCAAATGCATAGTAGTTTCTGAAGGTGTTGCGGCCTCCATCATGTCTCTGGCTTGCTGGAAAGGCCTTGGCTAACCCACGTTGTCTAAATCCAGAACCATGTTGACTGCATTTAATAGGTGATATTTTCAACCGCATGGTATACTTCCTTCTCTTCAGGTCCATTTGGGAGGGAGGACCGTGTTAATATAGGTTGATGTGGTTGATTCACCCCTTGACTACAACCTTTTACTGGGTCTGAATTGGATATATGCTATGAAAGCGATTGTGTCTTCCATCTTCCGTGTTATTTTCTTCCCTTTCGAAGATAGGATTGTCACGATCGACCAGATGTCATTTGATAGTTCCAGTTCTATTACATCATCAGGATCCACCATCCTAGCTATTGAAAATTCTCAGCTGACAACTAAGGATGTTGGTGTGGGCATGTATCTATCATTGATGGGATCCTTTAATATTGCAATGCCAATTTTTACCATTGGTTCCACTCTTGGTAGTGCTTCATCATCTTTGAGTTTGGTCCCTTTTCAAACTACGTACTTAGTAGTCCCTTGGACTCTTCCTTCTCTGATTACTTTGGATGAGGACCCTAGACCAACTAAAATGGAGATGTTGTTATCTACAACGGATATTTCTTATCAAGCTACTCTTGATCCTGTTGTAAACCCTAGTCCTTCATCTTCATGGACGGAGGAGGAGGAAACCTTTGCACTGCCTCCTTGGGTAGTTGCGTCATCAAGCTAACATGACTTCTCCGATGATGTTTTTCCTTCAGATGAAGCAATTCTTGAGGCCATGAATGGTTTGGATGGCCTTGGGAGGAGTTTCACCATTGTTCTTATTTCCTCCCAGATCTTGAACAGATCGAGTGTGGTGAATTTAGGTCTACCCTTAGCGAGAAGGCTGGCAGTGTCATGATCCCATTCGGCCCTCATGGTATATATGCTGAAGGGAACATGGAAAAATTGTCACCTATTATTCCTATCAACATTTCTTGGACTCTTGGTAAGATAGATAACATTTACATTGGGGAGGATTGTTCTCCTAATGATATTAGGGAATATACTGAGCTTTTTAAAGCGTTTTGTGATCTTTTCACTTGATTATATGACGAAATTCCAGGAATAGACCCTCAGACGAGCATGAAATCAAAAGCAGGATTAAGGTTATATAGACCTGTTAGACAATGTTTACGTGCAATGAATCCATGTAAGTCACCTACCATTAAGGTTGAAATAGAGAAGCTACTCAAGGCTGGATTTATATATATGGTTCCCTTGACTGAATGGGTATCTAATCTCGTTCTAGTAGATAAGAAGCAGGGAACTATCCAGGTGTGTACTGACTTTAGAGACCATAACAAGGCCTATCCTAAAGATAACTTCCCCATGCCATTCATAGACCATATTTTGGATGAGTGTGCAGGAAGTGAGGTGTTTTCGTTCATGGATGAATTTTCAGGTTACAATCAAATCCAAATCAAGCCTGAGGACCAACATAAGACAACTTCTATTTGTCCTTGGGGTACTTCCGCATACCGAAAAATTCCTTTCGACCTTAAAAATGTCAGAGATACATTTCAATGGGCGATGAATTTTTCTTTTCACAACCTAAAGCATATTATCAAAGTCTATCTAGACGATTTAGCTACTCACTATCGTTTAAGAGTAGATCATCCAGACCATTTGCTCTTGGTTTTCGAGAGATGTCGTCATTACCAAATTCGGTTGAATCCTTAGAAGTGCATCTTTTACATGAAAGCTGGTCAGTTATTGGGATTCATCACTTCTAAGGAGGGGATTAGGGTCGATCCTCTTAAGGTTGAGGAAATAATTTGGTTGTCTCCCCCACGTACAATTAGACACCTTCAAAGTCTCCAAGGGATGGCTAACTTCTTATGAATATTTGTCACCAACTTTTCCAATTTTACCAAGGGTTTTATGCGCCTTTTAAATAAGGATATTCCATTCATATGGGATGAGTGAGCCCATGAGTCCTTCGATGCTCTTCATAAATCCTTGACATCGGGCCCAATGCTTAGTCCACCCGACTATAGCCATGAATTTTTATTATATGTGGTTGCATATCAAGAGATGATTGGGATGGTTTTGGTTCAAGAGGAGGATGAGATCCAAGAGCACGTTGTCTACTATCTTAGTCGAAACCTTATTAATGTCGAATTTTGATACAGTCATGTTGAGAAGATAACTCTAGTAACCGTTCATGCGGTTAAATGGTTGAGACATTACATACTCCTTCGCTAGACTACGGTGGTGGCTCATATCCATCCATTTTAGTTTTCCCTAACCATACGAATGATAGGGGGAAGTATAATAAGTGGATTATTATATTGTAATAATTTGATCTCAAGTTTGTTTCTCCAAAATTGAAGAATCACTATTCTTTGTGTAGCTCATGTCGGATCTTCCTAGTTTGGACGGATATAAGTTCATGAATATTCTTTTGTCGATGAACATATATTCCTTATCTCGACTGCAAACCCTTGGTATGGTGACATCATCATATATTTACACACATTGTCACTCCTCACCTCTCATGGGACGAGCGTCGACATTTACAACATGTTGCTAAGAATTACCTCATTATCGGTGACACCTTGTATCGTCGCAGGGTTGATTACATCTTACGTCAATGTTTAACCCATGAGGAGGCTAAGACGATGTTGAATGATTGCCAAGGTGGGGTGCGTGGCAGTCATTTATTTGGGCTTGCTACAACCCAAAATATCCTTAGAGCAGGCTATTATTGATCATCGATATTTAAAGATTGTTTTGATGTGGTCAAGCGGTGCCACCCTTTCCAGGTGTTTGCACGGATTATGCACTTGAATCCTTCCCCATTACACCCTATTATCACTGTCAGTCCCTTCACCAAGTGGGGGTATACTTTATGGATTGCAACATAGCTCCGGATGGGGGGCACCATCACATCATAGTGGTCATGGATTACTTGACAAAATGGGCAGAGGTTATGCCTACTATTAAATATGATGGTGAGAGAACCGCTCATTTTGTATTCAATTAGATCATCACTCGGTTTGGTATCCCAAGAGAGATTCTCACTGACCATGGTAGGCACTTTCAAAATAGGATGATGGATCAATTATCTTCGAAGTTGGGGTATAAGAAAGAGTATTCACCTTCTTATTATCCTCAAGTGAATGGACAGGTCAAAGTGGTAAAAAAATCCCTTAAGTCCATCCTGCAAATAATCGTTGCACAAAGTAAGACTAATTGTCACATTATGCTTTACCTTGCTTTATGGATGTACCGAACCATTGTTAATACTGCCACTAGTTTTTCTCCATATCAACTAGTGCATGGGGTGGAGTTGATATCGTCGATTGAATGTGAAGTTCTTTATTTCAAACTAGCCATAGATATCTTTCCAGAAACTTCTAAGTTGGAAGAATGTCTAGTCCACTTAGAGCACCTTGATGAGCAGTGTCAGGATGCCTTAGTGGCTCTTGAAATCAATAAACATCGCATTGTTGGGGCTCCGACCCTAAGGGTCCTTAGTTTTGGTAACTCTGCAGTTTTTGTGGAAGTGTAAGTGGAGTTACAACCTAAAATAGTCTTAGGGGTGTCACGGGTGGGTCGAAACCCCTGTTTTGTAATCAAACCTTGGGTTAAATCCAGGGTTAGGGTTTTGGGCACCCATGGTGTAAATCCATGGTTTTGTAACAGTGCGCTATATAAATAGGCACTTATGTAAAGAAGTAGGGTTAGGTTTTTAATGATTATCTTACGAAGCTAATGTAATGCGAAGATAAGAGATTGTATAAGGGTTTTTGTAAGAAGGTTAAGTCCCAGCTGTGTGCGTGGACGACCTCTGCAGCTATGTGCGTAGAGGGGTTTTGGTGAAAAGGAAGATCTGCAGCTATGTGCGCAGAGGCCTGCTGCTGTGTGTGTGGCTTTGAGGACTGAAAGGATCTGCAGCTGAGTGCGCAGATCAGAACTGTCGTTTTAGTTGTAAAGAGTTGAATAAAACGTAGTTCTGTGGACGTAACCCCTACACTGGGGGTGAACCACGTTACATCTGGTGTTGTGGTTCATTTGTGTTGATTTGTTATTATATTTTATGCACTGCTAAGTAAATAACTGATAAAGTAAGATTGTTTTTAATAACTAGCTTCGCTGTGAATTCCCAGATAAGGGCTGTGCAAGTAACTGTTTGTTTATCTAATTGCGAAGCTACATATTTGATAATACATGCATTGTGTTAAGTGATTATTAATAGCTAAAGACTAAAGGTACAGTAATATTCTCTCTTCTGCTTGCAGAAACCTGATTCTGCGGCACCCCATAGTTGTTTCGGGTGAGACTGTAGCCTGTTCGCAGGCTGCTGCCGAAAGGGCCAACACTGTGGGTCTTTTGTTGTTGCGAAGTTAAAGGTAAAACCTGGGTCTGCCCAGTTTAGCCCAACAAATTGGTTCCGTTACCGATTGAACTCAGTATCTGTTGAAGAGGGATCTACGTCGTACCTCGAGGGCTATGTTTTGGCGACCCTCTGTGAAAGAAATTGGTGATTGGATTGAAGCGACCTATTTGAAGTTTGCAGAACAAGAAAATAAAGATCCCCATCGTAGCGCGGAACAATTTTTTCAAAGGTACGTCTTTTCTGAGGTTCATGAAATTTTATTTGGTACTATACACATAGAGTTGCACTAGTGGTTATCTAGGTTAACAGAAAGGAGGACGAACTTCCAAGAAAACCAGTTTCCTCCCTGGACCCCCGCAAGAATTTCTATCTTGAAAAGAGTGAACAACGCGATCTCGCGAGCCGTGGATTTCTGGACTGCGCGAACTCTCGAAGCATTTGTGACGGAGTTCGCCATCGACACAAGTACCTCCTTTAGCGAAGCTAAGCGGCAATTTTTCAAAGGACCAAGGGGTAAGTACTTGAACCTATTTAGTTTGAATATTAAAATACTATTGGTTGAAAAAGGAATCTTGCTTATAGAATCAGATTGTTAGATCTAGTATTGCTAACCTATGATTGGAAGTGACTGCGACTTCGACAAGCAAAGTGGTTTGCTGCGAAGCGGAAAAATATATAAGAGAGATCTCGGCCCCTCTACTGAGTATACCCCTATAAGCTCTGAATCCTCTGAATCCGTTGAGCCCCCCTCTGTTAGAAACCCTCCGATAACCCCGCAGCAGAGACCTATTATTCCCGAGAACCTGTCGCAGTCTGAAAGTAACCCTAGCCCAAGTATCCCTGTCGCAGGTCAGTCTTCCCCAGCTAGTTCAAACCCTTCCTCCCCCCCTAGATCCCAGATGGCCCATGTTCATGATGACATCAAACTACCGGTTTTTAAAGGAACTGGGTCAAAAGATACAGAACAATTCTGGTTTCTATTCGAAGCTGTGTGGACCGCGAAGAACATTACGGACGTAGATGCTCGACGAGCGCAGTTGATCACTTCTTTCAGAGACCGAGCCCTAACTTGGTTTATGAAGTTTTCTAGCACGCAAAATCCTGTCTTGGCTGACATCAAAGCAGCACTGATCCCAGAATTTAAGAAACCTAAATCAGAGTCGCAGTGCATCACTGAGTTAAAAGAGATTCAGCAGCGGCGAGGCGAATCTGTGTGGGACTTTGATCAGAGATTCAAAGTTCTTCTTGACCAAGTTAGTTTCATGATTGGACCAGCACAACATAAGGAGTGGTTTATTGCAGCATTATTACCTCACATCAGAGCTCCACTCATGCAACAGAAGGTTGTTGATCAGCAAGAGGCCTTAGAGATTGCCATAAAGCTTGAAACCGCACCTGTCGAAGATAAGTCTGGCATAGCTCAAATTCAAGCGCAGCTCGCGGAGATGGCTTTAGAGATTCGTGACATGAAAAAAGGGAAATCCACCCGTGAAGAGGTATGGTGTATACCTTGTCGAACAGAAGGCCACGACAAGGACCAGTGTCCGGCACTGAGAAACTATTTGAATACTGGCGCACCAAACCCGCTGAATCCTAGTGTTCTGTACTGTGAGATCTGTCGAACTACTGGCCAACATCGACCAGAAGACTGCTATCTATTACAGAGGTATGTTCAAGTCCTGAAGAACCCTTACTATAAATTCTGTAAGTCAGTAGGCCACAATGAAGATGAATGTCACAGCTTCGACCTTATGAGGGAGCGGACCTATGACACTTATAGGATCTACCCAGATGCACAAGGCAATGATGGATATGGTTACCGAGGTGGTCGAGGCAGTTTTAGAGGCCATGGTCATGGTATTCCTGGAGGAGGTCGAGGTCAAGTTATTTGCTATAACTGCAATCAGGCAGGACATCTAGCTCGAGACTGTCAAAACCCAACCACGACATGTCGATACTGCAGAGCAGTCGATCATGTCATCAAGCAGTGCCCACAGTTGCTAGCTAAAATTCAATAAAGGAACAGCAAACCTAGTCCGAGTATCCAGTTGATTGTTGTTGAGCCATGACCAATCCCAGCTGTTAATGTGGTTACAAGAAGTGGAGCTACGACAGATGTGCAGTGCCCGGCGAAGCAGCCTGACGAAGCTTGGGTTCGCAAGGCCGTAGAGAAAACTCCAGCATTTGATGTTCGACGAGAAAAATAAACTTTTTTGGAAGCCAGACAAGACTTTGCTGATCCAGATTTGCCTACAGCAAACAACCAGCATCAACAGCTGAAATCCCAGGAAGACTCACAAGGCCAAGTAAGTACTCTGTCATCATTTTTACAGAGTTGCATCAAATTGTTAAGAAATCAGAATGCCTTGAATGAATTACAAAAAGTTATTCAGTCTTGCGAACCTCAGCAAAGCCTTGGTAAGGAAAAAGATGTCAGTAGAATTAGAAGGACTGGAAGAGAGATGAGACTACATGCTCAGATAGGAGAATATGACATGAAGGATATTATTTTAGATCTGGGTTCAGAATTCAATATCTTAACTAAACAGACATGGGAACAAATGGGAAAGCCCACCCTTGACTGGTCCCCTATCCAATTGAGATTATCCAATCAGCAGATGATTCTGCCTTTAGGAAGATTCCCTAGAGTACCAGTGGATATAGATGGAGTCAGCACTGTAGTAGATTTTGAAGTTATTGAGATCATTGATGACAGTAACCCTTATCCATCTTTGCTAGGAATTGAGTGGGCAATAGATAGTGATGCGGTTATCAATCTTAAAAAGAGACAAATGAATTTTGAAGGGAAGGGATTAAGAGCTATACTACCACTGGATCCTTCTCAAGGAGAAAGATATACGAAACCAGTCAGAGAGGAAGATCAGGATATTCTGGACCACATCTATAATATCACAGCTAAAGAATAAGATTATGTTGAGCCTAATGCTGAAGGTGTAATGGATTGGAAATTTGATAGCTCCTGCATGTCTGACTCAGATGATGGCCTAGAGAATTGGTAGAATCGACTATACGAGCTACATGGACATCGGTGTGCATGAATTACCAAATCTCTTAGATGCATTAGTGCACAGGCCAGAGATTTGCCTATATATGATGGGTTGACAGACCCAGGAAAATTTATTGCACAGTTCTCAGAACAAGTGCCAGAATCACAGAGAATGCAGACTCTGGAAGTAGCATTAAGAGCTACAGCAGCGAGATGGTGGAATGGCCACAGGAAGTATATTCATAGTTGGGAAGCTTGCCAGAAATTTCTACGCCTCTGATTCATAGACCAATCTCAAGAGGTGCGAAGCAATTTCAATGGGTAGAATAGTCCTCAGGAACATTTGAAGCAATGTTATGTAGCATGGGAACACGTACCTCACGAGGAATGGGTGCATAAGTTTGTGCACACTTTGGAACCTACAGCAAAAAACTAGTATACGGAGGTCGAGCATCGAAACGGTACTATAAGTTGGGACGATCTTATTGATAGTTTTATGCTTACATTTTCTATTAACGAAGTTTGCCCTACTTTAGATGCAGATGTCAGACTGATCCATGACAAGGCAGTTGATGATCAAGAAAGAACTGAGTACCAAACTAAGGAGCAGAACCAAGAAGTTAGTGCACCAAACCTAACAGCCCCATCGCAGATCTTACCAGGACAGACCGCGGAGCAATGTTGTGCCAAGACTGCCCGTTGTGACGAAGCTAAGACAGTGATTTTGCCGGAGCAAAAAAACACAGCAAAGCTTAAAATCCGGCCGTTGGAAAACAGCCGAATTGGCGGCATGGGCACTTTAATTACCTTAATTATCTGTACTAATGAGATCATGGAAAATCCAGTACCGGTCGGACAAGATTTTTATCGGATTTGGTGCCTTAAATGCATCATCCTAACAGATTTGATTGATAAAGTGTATAAGAAGATCCCTAAGTTGGCAAAAATCGCATTCTACATTTCCTTGACACTTACGAGTGAACCCATGACAGACGAGCGAGAGCTTCAGGATCTAGTAAGAGAGTTCGAATAGAGGGGTCTCCAGAGTCATTTCGATCCCCCACATACCTCTGTGCCCTGTGAAGAAGCTCACCCAGCCCCACCACGGCCGATGCAGACACGGTCCGCCAGGAAAAAGTTTAAACCTAAAGTTCGTTCTAAGCGGAATGAAGACCGACACAGGAAATCAGGGCAAACATCAAGGACTCACTAGATGGACCCGCCTAGTTTAGCACAAGTCCCGACTGAAGGAGATGAGCACATTGAACCACTGCAGCCACCATATCTCCAGCCCGTTCATCTAGGCATCCATCCACCCCGTTGGACAAAGCAGTTTACATTAAGCACACCCTCGCTGCCACCAGGTGTACAGCTGGTTGGAACCATGATAGGAAAGATAGACCAGCTTAAGTATACTGACCATGACACAAATGATCATAGCAATTTTCCACAGTTCGCACCTGCTCAATACTTGCATCACGTCAAATACCTAGACAATGGCGCGACACTATTGGAAGTGCAACAGTGGGCTGCCGGCTTGCACACAGCTGGCCTGCTAAAAATGCTTGATGTTCCTCATTTTGGGCACAGCACACAGGTGACCGTCGTGGTTAAGCAGCTGTTAGCATTAGTACATGATGACCACTTGTGGATAGGAGACAAGCAAATTCCTATCAATGCCGAGCTTATTCATAAGAGCACAGGCTTACCGATAGCAGGGCCTGATCTGAGCACTGAATTTCCATCAAAACATGAGGATACGAAGCTCGCGCAAAGCATGAAGGACCGTTTCGTCCTGACCAAGGGGAAACGAGGGTATCACACTTCCACGATTGAGGACAAGAACATCCGCTTCGCAGCTGAGCTCTTAGCATGCAAACTCCTGCGAAAGTGAAGGCCCAGTGAAGTGCCTGCCCCGGTTATCAGAATCGCTATAAACTGCGCTGAGGGTTACACTTACAACTGGGTCGCATATCTTGCGAGGGAATTCCTGGAAGATGCCTGTGATGCGCAAGAAAAAGGTAGACCTTTTCGTTATTCCTGGCTATTAATACTTATTGCACTAATTGGGTGGAAAGAACCCACTGAGGCTCAGTTCGTGGAGGCACCCCCAGGCATGCCGGGTGCAGTAAGATACGCATCCCTCTGGATGTCGCCAGACAAAACATCTCAGCAGATGATGAACACTATGTTCACCTTTTATGGCATGAGTATACACTACGAGATATTGCGAATACCGCGACTTACCAATGAGCTGTTCTCTCAATATGAAGGTGTCGTGAACTTCAGTGCCGACATGCATCATGTTTTTATTCAATCCCGTGCAGATCCAACACATCAATGGTTTCAGTTACCATATGTAGTAACCAAAGAGGACATCCTGGGCATAGTTCAACAGTGGCCGGATGACTGGTTGAAAGATGCAGGAAAAAAACCCACCATTCCAGTTCCCCCTGTTACACATACAGGCGCAGGTACCAGTCAGACGCAGCAGCAAAACCCACTAGAAGACATCGAAGACCTAAGTGACTCGCAGCAATATGGAAACGACCAAGGTGGAGATGGCGACCATGAAGAAGAGGATGAGGAGTCGGTCAAAACTCTATCAGATCTTAATCGATCAGCTAAGCGCAAATCGCCAGAGGTAGAGGAGGTAACCAAGCCTCAGTCCCGCAAGAAGACAAAAGCATCGAAGGACAAAAATCTAGACGAAGGAGTCACTGTGACGCTGGAAGAGCTTGAGCAAGCTCTCAACAAATCTACTGAAACACTAACTCAAAAGTGGTCACAGTTCATGGTGCTGGGCTCACAGGCGTAGCAAACAGGGTGTCAGAGCTGAAAGAGTTAGCAACAAAATCAGCGACTAATACAGCAACAAGTAGTACCCCAGCATTCGCGCAGCAGGATATGAGGCAATGGCCAACTAGAGATAACAGGGGCCAAGTGTCAACCGCAGCTCTAATACTGACTGATGCAGATTCCCGGCTGCAGATGAGTATGACAGTTGGGATCAATTACACCAAGCTGTCTGTGACAGAATTTCACCTTTGCCAGTTAGCCATCACGAAGGAAATCCACGCACGAGATCACTATTCTCAAATCCAGTTGGAAGACACCATGAAGCAAAGCCAAAATATCGCAGCAAGGCTAGAAGAAGTTGCACAAAAGAAGACAGAGGCTGAACATAAAAGAGCTACACTGGCGCAAGCGCTGGATGAGGCATGTCGGAGTCTTCCTGACTTCGACATCCAAGACGAAGAAGAACCAGAGCAAAGAATTGCCAAGCTGAGAGACTACGCCCAACAGTCTCGCAGTGAAATTGAAAAGTTAAAAACAGAACACCAGAATCAGATCGCGGAGATTCAACTTCGCATTCCTCTAGAAACTCCACCTGAGGTCCAAGAACAGCACCACAGGGACATCCAGGCCTCAACAGCAAAAATATCAGATATTATGGGCAGCGCAACAAATCTGCTGGAAGACAGTATCGAAGCATGGGCGAACCTACAGGACCATCCAGATATAGGTAAGGTACAAGAAACCATCAATCTACGACAGGCAGAATTAGATGCAGTCAGAGCAGAAATCAAGACGCTGCCTCCTATGCAGAAAATGGCTAAGGTGAAGCGGAGCAAGGAGCTCCAGCAGGAAATCGACTCCTGCAGGACGAAGGTAACACTACTGGAAAATTCACTGCAGCCACTTGTCAATGAAGCATTGGAATTGAGCAATGCTGTGGAAATTTAGCTCAAAGTTTTGAAGGCCTATGATACTTTTGCGCAGGAAAAGGCTAATGAAGTAACATCCTCAGCGTTACAAGAATTGGTGGAAAAAGAGAAAGTAGCTGACGACATTATACAGAACCTCAACAGTCATTTCCATATCCTTACAAAGAATATTCTCCCACCAGAAGAGTCGCAGAGTGCCCCAGGACGGGCCACAAGTGAGTCTTAGGGGCCTGTTGGGGCTCTGACCCTAAGGGTCCTTAGTTTTGGTAACTCCGTGGTTTTTGTGGAAGTGTAAGCAGAGTTACAACCTAAAATAGTCTTAGGGGTGTCGCGGGTGGGTCGAAACCCCTGTTTTGTAATCAACCCTTGGGTTAAATCCAGGGTTAGGGTTTTGGGCACCCATGGTGTAAATCCATGGTTTTGTAACAGTGCGCTATATAAATAGGCACTTATGTAAAGAAGTAGGGTTAGGTTTTTAATGATTATCTTATGAAGCTAATGTAATGTGAAGATAAGAGATTGTATAAGGGTTTTTGTAAGAAGGTTAAGTCCCAGCTGTGTGCATGGACGACCTCTGCAGCTGTGTGCGTAGAGGGGTTTTGGTGAAAAGGAAGATCTGCAGCTGTGTGCGTAGAGGCCTGCTGCTGTGTGCGTGGCTTTGAGGACTGAAAGGATCTGCAGCTGAGTGCGCAGATCAGAACTGTCGTTTTAGTTGTAAAGAGTTGAATAAAACGCAGTTCTGTGGACGTAACACCTACACTGGGGGTGAACCACGTTACATCTGGTGTTGTGGTTCATTTGTGTTGATTTGTTATTATATTTTATGCACTGCTAAGTAAATAATTGATAAAGTAAGATTGTTGTTAATAACTAGCTTCGCTGTAAATTCCCAGATAAGGGTTGTGCAAGTAACTGTTTGTTTATCTAATCGCGAAGCTACATATTTGATAATACATGCATTGTGTTAAGTGATTATTAATAGCTAAAGACTAAAGGTACAGTAAGATTCTCTCTTCTGCTTGCAGAAACCTGATTCTGCAGCACCCCATAGCTGTTTCGGGTGAGACTGTAGCCTGTTCGCAGGCTGCTGCCGAAAGGGCCAACACTGTGGGTCTTTTGTTGTTGCGAAGTTAAAGGTAAAATCCGGGTCTTCCCAGTTTATCCCAACACGCATAAAGGCTCAATATGATAAGTCTGTTTTTCCCTAGAGATTTAGTGAAGGTGACTTGGTTCTTCTATATGACCAATCTAGTGAACCTTTAGGGGCGATTAAGTTCAACCCCATGTGGCATGGTCCTTAGGTGGTTAAACAATTGTTGGAGAAGGGTGCTTACGAGTTAGTGGATTATGAATGTACAACCTTGGTGGAGCCTAGAAATGGGCTCTATCTTAAAAAATACTACTCCTAATTATCATATGAGGTTGATACTTTGTATATTATTGTATAGTTGCATAGTTTAATTTTGGTCTTCTTGTAGTGATTCAATTTGTTGAAATGCTTCCCTTTGTTGTGACAGATGTCAATGGACTCTTTGGTATATATAGGATATGTTGATGGTGCCATCTGCCATACCCATAAATTAGCTTCGGTTTCTTGGGTCATTTATACATCTAAGGGCTAGGTAGTGTCTTCGGGAGGTGTGTGTCTCTGACCATATTCGAACAACATTGTTGAATACAGTGCAGTGATTGAGATCCTACATTATGCCATATCTAATGGTATATTATCTCTTGAAGTACGCCTTGACTCATAACTAGTTGTATAATAGTTAAATGGTGTGTATCGTATCAAGGATCCAACTTTATTGTGAAGGTTCTTATGAGTAATATTGTTAGAACGACAATTTGAACACATAACATACATTCATATTCCTAGGATCTACAATTATGTTGTTGATTCTTATGCAGTTACATATTAGACTGGCATTTGTTACATCAGTAATGAAGCATACACATCACCTTCACATTTTAAACACAGATGTAAATATAATAATCTGATCACTATAAGTTTTTCATTTCCAAAATATAGTGCAAAATGGTGTCACAGTACAAAATATCATGATAAAAAATTGAGGATTTAAACCACCAAAAAAACTATGCAGCTAGTACAAAATTTCTATCTAGGCCTCTATGTCTGTGGACCGAAGTAATGGTCATGTAAAAAATCAGCAGGATTTTCCAACCATTGAAATAGTCGAACCCATGCATGGGGTGCTCCTACTACATGTCGTTGTGTTGCCTCAGGAAAGTCCTCGACTTGCACCATAGGCACCTTGTGTGTCATCCTAGTGAAGTTGGTATGTATGATTTGGAGCATACGCTCCGAATATGCACCTAGTAAGTCATCACCTCATCCCCTCTGATGATGCCAGGGGAATCCATCTAGCCATCTAGGACCCACATCTTCCTGTGCATGATCAATGTCAGTACGTGATACCACCAAAAATATGTTTTTGACTCCATTGTATCAAATTACAAAAAAAACAAATATTTCAAATATCACATTTGGGATTTTCACCTATATCGTCATATGCGGAACTCAATGGTAATGGCATGTCAGGGTCTCCACGGAAGTCAATCCATGCATAGGGATAATCATCCATGGGCATGATCTATCCCTGCCACCAATGGTATAAGTCTGGTAAGAATGGAGTAGGTTTCCTACCTCCCCCTAACCATCGTATCAACTCCAGCCAACAAGTTTGGGATGGATCTTGTAGACCATGTGGAGGA
Organism: Pseudotsuga menziesii; assembly: GCA_001517045.1. Taxonomy (NCBI): domain Eukaryota; kingdom Viridiplantae; phylum Streptophyta; class Pinopsida; order Pinales; family Pinaceae; genus Pseudotsuga; species Pseudotsuga menziesii. The sequence continues at coordinate 22,934 of LPNX010636500.1, read as the reverse complement.
CCCTAAACTCTTGGGATAAGACCTGGTACCCACTCAAAGAAGAAAGTGTTTAGTATGCTGGCGAACCCAAAGTTCCTTGTCCTACCCAGCTTAGAGTCAGTGTTTTTTGTCTCATATTTTTCAAAAATGAAGTGCTCCAATCATATATTGTGGTTTGATACACTCTACTGCATAGAACATGAGAGGCTTGGAGGCTTGATGCAACGATGCCAACCTTCTTATCTTGGCTAATACTTATACTATGAACTTGAAACCAAGGCTCCGAATGGAGTTCATAGGAACCTGGATTCTGATCTTTTCAATATCTGAAAGACAATACACAACTATATACTCCTTGATGGTGATCCCACCTCCCACCCCACGAGCCCTCAAGTTGACTGGCTCACCTCGGCGGGATAGTTCAGTAATGAAATCTATGTCTTCGACTTCGAGTCTCAAGGGAATCCCATATAGCTGAAATGCCTCTGTATCTGGATCCTGATAGTCAACGAGAATTTGTAAACGCCTTGGTTGTTCTCTCAATCTCCCAAGTTGACAAAACTTGTATAGTCCACATCCTCTTAAATCTCGTTGGGCGCTTGCATCACAATGGAATTCCCTATCTACATCTACATGTTCACACTCCCTCCATTCTAGCACCATCCTACAAAACAAACATGCATTTTCATGAGATTTTGCATTCAAAGTGGACATTCGCACTCCTGTATGCGACCCTTTTTAGTGACAATTGTGTGTATAGGCTGGCATGCTTTTATTTTCCTGCGTATACCTGGCCCTATACGCGACCCGGTAGCCTATGACTCTTGTGGGTCAGGATATCCATCTTTTGGTGGCTCCAAAAAAAAAATATATACCATGGAAAATTGAAATAAATACATTGAAAAGATAGGGTTTGAGATGAGGATCTACCTAGCCCTAACGGTTCGCAATTTTGTTTCTCCAAGCTCCCAGAATTGACAATTGAAGTTCGTGGTCCAAAACAGCTCCAAATGCACTATGTATGATAAAAAACAAATGGTATGGTGAAAATATGAATTTTTTACTATTTATAAAATTCCTTTTGAAAGCTTATAGTTTTAGACCTTTATTAACCTTTTTGAACTGTTTTGGCCTAATATTGTGCTGTAGGGACTTATTTTGAATGCATCCTCACTGAAGCCTTGACCTGTTCATGTCTATAATAGATATAATGTCCAACTGGCATATAGGATAGGATCACTTTTCCTATGCATCATGCATTGTCCTATGACCATGTCGCCTTAAACTATAGGTACAAACCGACTTCGTAATGTTGTGGAACCTCATATTGCTTCTAGAAGTGGCATTACGTAAGTGGTAGATCCTTCCTATTCATGGGTTCCCCATTTAGATTCTTCTTTTCCATTTGGTACCCACGTTGAGATTCTTCCCTTAGGTCTAGGAATCCCTTCTAGTCATGCCATGTCTTTGAGTGAGAACCTCATATTCTCCCTTGAACTTCATGTTGGTCATCTCCCATAGGGAATCTCGTTAATATCAAGCTGTAAATGCATTCCATACATCTGATTGTCATATTAAGCTTTACGTCAGCTCCCCGCTTCAGTTTTATGAGCCATATAGCTTGATTTTTCCTCAATTCCAACCAAGCAGATCCTTTCATATATATTTTGTAGCTTGATTTCCCCTTACCTGGAGGAGACATTCCCTCGAGTGTCCTTATCCTGCATGTGCTTCCTTACATTCAGCATAGGTATGTTCCACTGCTTGGAACGAGTTTGCTTTCCTATGACACTCGTTTCCTCCTAGTTTTGTACGATAAGCAATTTTATTCTTTTTCAAGCTTTCCAATATGAAAAATACCAAAAAATTAAAAAACATAAAAAGTCGTATGGTAAATGATATTACTTTTGGCAGTTGTCGTGTCGTGTCACCTTCGAACAGAGCACTATATATTAAAGTGGTAAAAATATTGTGTCGGTGAATATATAGTTGAGGGTCCAGAAAGAAATTATTGAATTTAGTGACAAAAATGTTAGCAAACATCGGCAATATATCGGCAAAATAAAAAATACAAAAATATTTAAAAATACAAAAAAATCACAATATATTTGAAAAAATCGGCAAATGTCACAAAAAATCAGCAAATAGCCTAATAAAATCAACAAATATCGCGATATATTTGAAAAAATCAGAAAGTATCGCGATAAAATCAGGAAAAATTGCCAAAAAAATCGGGAAAATATCGGGGCGATATATTGTCGATATATCGCCAGTGAGTTAACATCGCAATATATTGTGATGTTGTTGATATATTAGCGATATTTGTAACACTGGTATATTCCATCCATTGCTTGGGTTATTAGTATGGTTGTAGGAGTTGTATGTGTTATTCTGAGTTTTCTCTACTGGTTGGTTATGATTCTAGTCCCTATGGAGCCTCTATCGATGCCTCATGTGTCGTAGAGTTTTCCCAGTTTTCATGTTGAGTCTATGATTCCTATGATGTAACGAACCAAAAATTCTTGAATGTAAATTCTGAGAAAATTGGGTAAATTTTTTGCTTTTACTATATCCAACAAGTCAACTATGTTAATCTCTTGAGAGTGTGTAATCACATAATTGTAAAAACTACTATCATTTTCATCTATTCATATAAGAAAATTGTAAATCAATTTGAATAAGTTCCACTTAGTAGTTGACAAGAGGGATATACTAATAACCATACTAATACAAGAATAATGATAAGAACTTCAAATATAGAAACACATTTTGCTTGCAATTAAAAATTCGTCAAACAACAATCACTTTAATACAAATTTACATAAATGAATCTTATTGAAATTCATAATAGATACAACCGTTACACTAATCGCTAGACTATCCCTTGATTGGGACAGCGATTACACATTAACCCCTTTCCGTTATTCATCGTTTACCTTCTTCCTGACAAGGTACCATACTTGTACATGTACTCTTGGGCGCGACTGTGAAAGATTATGCATGAATATCAGTGTTTTTCAAGAGTTATCTTGATGTCTTTGGCAGCCTTGGGACACAGTTTCTGCACCCACCAATTGAAGTCATGCAACCTCAACACAAATATTATAACAAGATAAATTAAATCCATATAACAAAGTTAACTGTTACAGGACTAATTAAACGGGTACGCTCATAAACAATTAAATTACTCTATAGTGTCTTTCTAAATCCATCACAATGCCCTTCCATCAATGATTCATAGATTCTGCATCAAACACTCAATATACACATTAATGCTATAAAACATTCAAGTTGCATGATAATTATTATAAACAAAATTAAACATTATAGGTACTTCTTTAATTCTACTTAAGCTTGGGCGACTGAAGGTGTGTCTATGACTTTCCTCCCAACCATAGGCTTCATATGACGTATGTTTTCTTGTCTAAAGCCACCCCCGAACTGAGCAACAAATTCACTAAGGTAAGGTTTCAAACAAGAGACCCTTTCAACATGGAGTATATCACACTTCTTGTTATTATTCAATTGATTCCATCAAAGCAATTAGATATTTATTCATGTTTCTTCAATACGTTAAGATATAAACTCTTAAGTAAAAATCCTTGGGATAAACATAAAAAAGTAATATAATTTTTATCCTTCTAATTACACTCGAAACTTTAATATATTAATGTATTATTGTGATAAAACAATTTCATAAGCTTAATACCTTAAAAAAGTATTAGCTAATACTTATAATAATTCAACTAATACTTACAATAATTCAACTAATACTTACAACTGAGATTGACTCGTTGTTGGAGGGTTTCCTTGGAGGGAGAGCGGAGCGGAGCAAAGGGAGGGTTTCATAGCAATTCTAAGGTTTCCTTGCTACCTGGTTGACGGTCGTTCCTGGCTCTCTGCACTGTTACTATGCTCTGTGTCTTCTCTGCAGTTTACGGCTGGGTGCTTGTCAAGGGTTTTTTTATTGTCTTGATTCTGGTTTTGCTGCTAGTCGTGACCAGTTTTCCCTGGACTGGCTACCACCTTGGAGGCCTTTTCCATGCATGACATGCCCTCCTGATTTTGCGCGGTACCTCGCCACCTTTTTTGGACCAAGACTTGAATTGTCACCTCAGACTATTCGGTGGAGTCTCTCGTGGTCTGCGTCAGGGAGCTCATCATTTGGTTTGCTTGCGGATTTGATGGGTCTTGATTTATCTGGTTGACTTTGTCGATGACGGATAAGATCATGGGTTTTGTGGCTCTGCGGTGACCAGGTATTCTCCAACATTGCTCTTTAATTATTTTTTTTTGTACTAGGTCTTGGGGTTGGTATAAGCTCCTCTATGTAGAGTTTATAGGTATTTTTTATACTAGCCACCCCACATGGAGTTCACTCTCTACCCTAAGAGTTAGTACCAACCATGTGCAAAAAAGTGGGAACCTGTTAAGCTCAGTCAGCTGTGTTGGCGGGACTCTCCGTCTTTAGCCGGCTCGGGTTTGTCATTATCACCTTTGTTTCTGGTATGTTATGTTATCATGTCCTCCTTTTCTTGGGTGTCTTCCTCTGTTTTGGGTGTCTTCCTTTACTATGGGATTACCTAACTTGAGTTAGGCTCTGGTGGGGACTCCCGTTTTCTGTTTTGAACCCTTGTTTCATTTTTTGATTGAACTATCACGCCCTTTACTCGGGCTGCTTTGTCGGGGGTTTTTTGTAATGTCGACCTTTGGAAACCCTATTGCACCATCAGTGGGTGGCGCACACTCCAAGTTCTCTCACTCTCTACCCTCGGGCCATGCTCGCCGAAAGGCAAAGTCCCTCAAGGCACTGGAGGAGAAGCACAGATTTGTGTTGGGGCACGATGTCTTCTTTGACAAAGTAGAAACCCTTTGCCACAGAGCCCTCATTGGGAGATTGGAGTATGCTTCGATGTCAAAGGAAGAATGGGTGTTGTGGGAAACTCCCCACTGGAAACCAATCATAAACTATGTGCCCACTATCAGCCTCCTTGCAAATAACTGGCTGGTCATTGTTTTCATTGAAGAAATTGATGCTACGCGTATCCTTGAGACTCTATGGACCATTCAGCAGGGTTCCTTGGTCCTTTATCGTTGGCATTCGGGGTTTCACCCCCTCAAATAAAGAACCATTATCCACCACCTTTGGGTTCTTCTTCATCCCTACCCTTTCCCTTGTGGAATAAAGATATTCTCACAGGCTTAGCAAACTCCATTGGGTGTTTTGTGGCACTGGAAAAGGATTTTCACTCGATCTTTGACAAGAGGGTTGTGAAGGTGTTGGTTGAACTGGATATATCAAAGGGTCTACTCCCTAAAATTGACATTGCCTATGGAAATAGGGTCATTACCCAGAAACTTGAATACCTAAACATGCCTTTCCGTTGTAATTATTGTCATGAGACAGGTCATTTATGAAGTTCATGTACTCTTCTCTATAGGGGTTTTTCGACTGAAAAGGGTTTTGACCTTAGCTCTGGTTATGATTCACCTTTTCCTGAAGGCTACTCTTCCCATGGAGAGCCCTCAGAACCCATACCTAAAGCTATTTATGTGTCCTTCTCCTCCACACCCTATGAAGGTCTGTCTAAGGGAGAACTAAATTATATTGAAGATATTGAGGTTTGTGCTCTACTCTCTCTTCCGTTGGCTTCAGTCTCTCCACATCCCTTGCCTGTTCCTCACCCCCTTCCTGATGCCCATCCTATGATGGTGCCACCTCCCTTCACACTAGAACACTTTTCTTCCCTCCCTACCTCATCAGCCACCCCTCCTGACGCCTCACCTATTATGAGTTTGTCACCCAACTTACAGGATTCTAGTCCCATAGATGAACCTACTTTCCAGGACCCCTCTCTCCTAAATTCCCTCTCCATATTTTCTGATAAAGAACCTATCTCACCTTCCACTCTCCCTTTGGACTCCATACGTTATAAAAATGTAACGATCCGCAAAGCTAAGAAGAACCCTACCGAGGCTTCCTCTGAGTTGGGGCGAAATTTGGGGTCTTACTCTCCTATCTCTACCAATTTAAAGAATGTAGCAAGACAGTCTCGATCCTCTCCCTCCTCATCACAAGTCCTTAGAGCAAGTACACCTAAAGTGATAGGTTACCCATGAAGATTTTATCCATGAATATTAGGGGTTTTGGAGGGCTTTCCAAACAAAAATCCCTCATCTCTCTGTTCTCTAACTTAAACCCTGACATGATTTTACTATAAGAGACTATGTGTACTTCTTACCAATCCCTCTTTATGTTCTCTAGATTCAAACCGGGATGGGAGTTTTGTGCTGTTGATACATCTGGGCTCTCTAGAGGTCTCCTTGCTGGTTGGAACCCCCTCCTTGTCTGCTGTAAAGCCTTCTCATCCTTTGCGGGCATCTTTATCAAAGCCAACGTTAAAGGAATCTCAAAGATTCTTACTATTTTTAATTTCTATGGACCTTATTCTCAGAGAACTTCTTTTTGGGATAATGTTTAGCTTGGAGGCCTTCTTTCCCTTCCAAATTTGCTCCTGGCTAGTGACCTAAATTTTACCTTATCATCCTTTGAAATCTAGGGTCAAAAAGATAGAATTGATCCCTTGGCTTCCTACTTCTCCCATCTTATTTATAGAAATAATTTAGTTGATCTCTGCTTGAACTGCCCTGGCCCTACTTGGAGGAATGGTCGAGCTAGGGAGGAAGGAATTAGTAAAAGACTTGATCACTTCTTATCATCAGCCCTTCTTCTTCCCAGTCTCGCCTACTTCAAGTCTTGGGATACTCCTTTTGATGTTTCAGACCATTACGCCATTTGTCTGGAGTTGGGTAAAAGACTTGTTCTGCAATGCTACCCCTTCAAATTTAATAAATCTTGGCTCATGGAGGATGACTTCACCCCTCTGGTTGATTCATCCTGGAAGGCTCCCTTGGGTTCTGGACCTACAAACCCTTTGGATTCTTTCTCAGGGAAGTTAAAACGACTCAAAGTTTCAGTTAAAGGCTGGGAGGAGAAGAAAAATTATGAAAGGAAACAATTGCTCCTGGACTTAAATGAAGAGATGACACACCTCCTATTGAAGGACTCCAGGATTCTGTCAGCTGTAGATGCTAGCAGACTGAAAGAACTGCATGATAAAAAAGGCAATATCTTGGCTCATGAAGTTACTGCCCAAAGACTCAAAAGCAAAAGTCCTATGGCTAAAAGAAGGGGATGCCAACACAAAATTATTCCATGCTTATGCTTCAGCAAGAAGGAATTCAAATTCTATCTGGTTCCTCAAAGATATAAATGGTAACCTATCATCTGAGGATGCAACCCTTAAGAAGATGGGGAAAAAACACTTCAGTGATGTTTTCATGGATGATAAGTCTACAACTATTGTTGATCAACTTAAGGTAATTAGGCTGTCTCCGATCTTTACTTAGGATGAGGAGGTAAACTGCTTCTTAGAGCCCATAACTATACATGAAGTAGAAGCAGTTTTGAAGGGATTCAAGAAAGACAAAAGTCCTAAGCCTGATGGCTGGCTGGTTGAGTTTTTCTTGGCATTTTTTGACCTGATTGGAGAGGAGCTTCCCTCTACAGCAGAACAAGCAAGAGTTTAGGGGTATGTCCCGGGCTCTGTTAACTCTACACTTTTGACCCTGATACCTAATTGTGAAAATCCCTCCACTTTTGCATACTTTCGTCCTGTATCCCTATGTAACCTTATCTATAAGGTCATTTCTAAAATTATTGTGACCCACCTCAAGCCTATACTGAACAGGGTTATCTCCTCTCAACAATTTGGGTTTTTAAAGGACTGTCAGATCACCGAACCAGTTGGAATTACCCAAGAAGTTTTACACTCCATCAAAGCAAAAAACTCAGGTTTCCTTGTAATGAAGTTGGATTTATTCAAAGCCTTTGATAGAGTTAATTGGACCTTTCTGAGAGTCTTGCTCCTACATATAGGTATCCCTTTGATTGGTGTTAACTGGATAATGGAATGTGTCACAAAATCTTGTTTTGTTGTTTTAATCAATGGGACACCATCGGATTTTTTCCCTGCCACAAGGGGAATTCGGCAGGGTTGCCCCCTATCACCAATTTTATTCATTCTGATTATTGAGAGCCTCAGCAGACTCATTATTGATGCACAGCAAAAATGACTCATTAAAGGCTTCTAGTTCTCTCCTATCCTGTTAATAACTCACTTACTTTTTGTTGATGATGTAACTATTTTTGGAATTGGAACTGTCTAAGAATGGGGGGCATACAAAGAAGTACTAGACTTGTTTTGTTCAGCCATCGGTATGACTGTCATTATGGAAAAATCCTCCTTTCTATATCATAATGTGGATGAAGAGAGTAGAAGGCAAATTGCTCAGCTTCTCCCATACAGCATGGCCCCTATTGACTCAGGGTTTAAATACCTGGCATATAGATTAAAACCTTTGGGATATCGGGTTTCAAAATGGCAATGGATGGTGGTGATGTTTGAAAATAATATAAACAACTGGACTTTTAGAATGCTTTCCCTGGAAGGCCGTTTAATTCTCATCAAATATGTTCTTACAGGGATTGGTGTGTATTGGTTTACTCTGGAAAGATGCCCTAGCTCTATACTTAATGCCTTGAGATGATTAATTTTTAACTTCCTGTGGGGAAGAACAAATGGTCATCATCGTTTTCATTTGGCAAACTCAAAATCAATTTATGTTCCTGTTGACTATGGTGGATGGGACATAAATAACCTAGAATGGTTCAGGATCTCCCTTCGGCTAAAGGGTTTATGGCAGGTATTAAAGGGAAATGGTATTTGGAGCCAAATAATTCCTCCTAAATATCTAAAGGATAGACCCTTGGAGGACTGGATTCGTGCTCGAAATTTCACCGTTAATGGCACCTCATATTTTTGGAATGGGTTTGTTAGAATTATGGCTTGGATTACGTGCAAGCTTGGTTGGATGGTGGGTGATGGACTCAAAATACGCCTTGATGTGGATCCAATTGCAGGTATGGAAACCACATACATTCTCTCAGTGGATCTCAGAGAATATCTGGCTGACTATGGGATAACGTGCTTGGCCTAGGCACAGAAATTGGATGGTCTCCTTGTTGGTTATAATGGATGGATATCAGCACATGATCTGGACCTGGGAGGTGAATGGGTTGAACAATGGACATATTTTGTAAAAGGTCTCTCTCACAGTAGGATAAGAATTGGGGAAGTGGAGGATTCTCTTCTTTGGATGTATGATAAGGATTCGGGCTTGATTTATGCAAAAAAAGCATATGAGCTTATCATATCAGATCTTTTGCCTCCTCCTTATGGCTGTATCATCTCATAGATTTGGAACTTCAACATTACACAAAAGCTAAAGTGCTTTACTTGGTTGGCTTTCTTTTATAAAATAAATACTTGGGATAATCTCTGCAATAGGGGCTAGCTCGGTCCAAACAGGTGTTTCTTTTGTAAGGAGGAAGCTGAATCAATTGACCATTGTTCCTTTGCTCGTGAGGTACTGGTTTTCTTGGGAAATTTGACTGACATACAGGTGGACTGGTCTAAGCCAACCCTTACAGGAAACTTCATCAACTGGCTAGAAAAAGACAGGATGTCCTCATATCTTCCTTTCTGGTTCATCTGGAACCTTTGGAAGACTAGGAACGGCTACATTTTTTAGAGCAAAGAGCCAAATATCCCATGTCTTTGTCATAATATTATATCTTAAGATTTAACTTATCCGGTATCTCAAGCTAAAAGACCTAAGGCTAGGAATATTGGGGATCCTCCATTAAAACAATTTCCCATGGCTTTTTTTTTATGGAGCTGCAGCGGATTCTAAAGGTGGTGCAAGGGTATGTATATGGATTAATGAACAACATTTCATTGAAATGAAATTAGGTTGCAGTAGTAGCACTAATACAAGAGATGAGCTTTTGGCACTCTAGGCTTTACTTTCCATTGCCAAAGAGATTGGATTTCCATATCTACATATCTTTGGCAACTCCTGTGTGATTATAAATTGGGCAAATGATGAATCCACTCTTGCTATTGTGAACCTAGATGCTTGTTACAACAACACCAAAAATTTGATCTCTTTGTTCACTTCACTGGATTTCAACCATGTTTATAGGGAATATAATATGAGGGCTGATTCATTATCCAAGGATGGGTTGCTTATGGCTCCTGGCCATCTTTCTTTTACGGAATATTGTAAATGTGACATTTATAAGGAAGTTTATCTTCAACTGTTTTGAGTATCAGCTCTGATGTTGACTAAGGTCTATCTTTTGATGTAGTTAGTTCCCTTGGGGTACTATCTTTTTACAGATTTTGGTTCATTGAGCTTATCCCTAGAAATTTGAGAGGACTCAAGGCTGTCTTGGATATATGGCTGACCTTACTTGCATATTTTTTTATGAGAGGTTTTCCCCTGGTCCAATAACCCGAGGTGGGGACAAAAGCTGGCTCAGACCTATCTCCCTGCTCGTTATTTTTTATGATACTTCTTGTATTGTGGTTAGATTTACATGAATGATCTTGCTCAATAGAAGATGTAACAAATTACCTTTGATTCAATAGAATATCAAATAATGCTTTTTTTGTCTAAAAAAACTAATACTTACAATAAATCTCCCCACAAATTATAACAAAATACTTCTCTAAAAAAGAATTACTTTCGAGTGATTAAGTACACTTTTATATATATATATATATATATATATATATCACCTGAAGTATCAAAACTTGACTCTTAAGCAAAATTGATTGGCCTTATCCATTTTAAACATTAACTTAACTCTTAATACCAACGCTAGTTCTCCAATAATGAGTTTCACCTTCACTCATTTAAACTAAGAGTAAGACTCTAATTTTCACACGATTTGAAAATCTTTTGAATAAAGGATTTGGAGTTAAAACAAACTATTTAAAATCTTTAAAAAGATTTGGATTTAAAATAAACTAATTAAAAAGATTTGGAGCTAATTCTCCAGTAATGAGTTTTAAAACTCATATTTTCATTTAATGAGTTTCACGTTCACTCATTTAAAATTAGAGTAAAACTCATATTTTTATTCGATTTGAAAATCTTTTGAATAAAAGATTTGGAGTTAAAACAAACTATTTAAAATCTTTAAAAATATTTGGAATTAAAATAAATTAATTAAAAAGATTTGGAGCTAAGTCTCCAATAATGAGTTTTACTTTCACTCATTTAAACTTAGATTTGAAGTTAATTCTCCAATAATGAGTTTCACTTTCACTCATTTAAACTTAGAGTAAAACTCATCTTTTCACTAGATTTGAAAATCTTTTGAATAAAAGATTTAGAGTTAAAACAAAGTATTTAAAATGTTTAAAAAGATTTAGAATTAAAATAAACTATTGGCTAATTCTCCAATAATGAGTTTCAGGTTCACTCATTTAAATTAAGAGTAAAACTCATCTTTTCACTAGATTTGAAAATCTTTTGAATAAAAAATTTGGAATTAAAGCAAACTATTCAAAAGATTTGGAGTTAAAATAAACTAATTAAAAAAAATTGTAGCTAATTCTCCAATAAAGAGTAAAACTCATATTTTCACTTGCAATCAAACCCCAGGAACAAATCGTCAAATCTAAATTACAATTTTTAAGCTCCCACGGGGATGCATTCCAAGAAGTAAAAGAGAGTCTGAACACAACTTTTAATAAAAGGGCGTTGATGAATGCATACTACTTCATATTAACTCATGAATCCAGTAAATTTTCCTACGCCTATCTGTGGGAGATGATAACATCTTAGCGGTTACCCCATGAGATAAGGTAGAGACTACCTTTTAATAGTTAAAACTTTTAAAGAAACTATAGTAAAACAACCCTAGCACAGTTGTAAACACTAATAATAATAATAATAATAATCTATTTTTAAGGTTAACTGCTAAAGTCTACAGAGGTGTACATACACTACCTCCCTCTGGATTTGAACCCGTGACCTCCTAAGAGGAAACACATGCTCTTAACCATTAGGCCCACTCATGCTGTACTACTAAAATATAGAAACGAGTAGAGAGGGTGATCCGAGCCACCAGAGCCACAAGCAAACGTTAATGTAGACATAAACCAAAGGTGGAAAACCCTGTGGCTTACTAAACAAAATGATCTAATAATAGATATGGTGGGTGCATGTTAGGGTAATAATAGATATGGTGGGTGCATGTTAGGGAAAACCCGAGGAACTTATTCCCATTTACACTATATGTGCAACTCAGCGGAGCGAAGAACTAACATGAAGTTTGGTATATACACGTTAAGAGTTAAAAAGTATTTTAGTTGGGTTAGTAGGAAGATGATAGGACCAACTAAGCGATACCTTTAGTGACAGTTGTGGCTCCTGAAAATAATAAATTATTGACTATAACAACAACACTGTTCTAATACCAAGAATGCATGTAATTGTAAGGTAGTAAGGCGACGAATAACCATAATACTTTCAAGGAAATGACAACGGTCCGAGAGTTGCATTATATTAAAAAAGAAATTTAAGTAATGAGTTTGAGAGATGTCGCAGTCGTTCGACGAGAGAAATGTCATGGTTACAAGACTTTTAAATCTTTATATTGTAATCATGAAGTAAAAACCCTAAATTGTTGACTGGAAAAATAAAAATAAAACCTAAAGAAAACTGTCTGATATTTCTGTATCTTCGTAGGCGTACTTGATAGCCAAACGGCAAACCGAAAAGGCACACCAGAGCCTCCATATTATTTTTTTTATTTATTTTTTTGACAAGAACACCCCTTGATTTTTTGGCCGGAGCCGGGGACTTATATTTTGATCACTCCTGGGAAAGATGTCACTCTGAGGACTCCCCTGTGGGAATCGAACCTGGACCAGTGATGGAAACTCCCACCGATTTAACCGCTAGGCCACAGCTCAGCCGACAAGAGCCTCCATATTTTACCAAAAATCAAATAACCTCACTGCAAGGAAAACGTCCATCGCATTCTCCGTCCCATGGCATTGTAATAGTGGAGGAGACACTAAAGTATGCATCAAATCAAACGCCGGGGATTTTCTCATCACAGTCATTAATCCCAATCAAAAGCTGGAAGTTTTTTTTTTTTATGTTTAGATCTGTTGATAACTTTGCAAAAACATGGAAGAGAACGATGGGAATAATCACAGGCATCAAAATCATACCTTCAACGCTTCCAAATTTTCATGCATCCTTCTTGGCTGTCAAAATCGCATGCTTCCCTCTTTGTTATCGAAATCGCTTGCATCCTTCTTCAACGCTTCTCCTCTCATGCCCCCCTCACATCACTATGTAAGGTCATTAAAAAGTCGAACCCTCTAGAGCACTCTTTTACTTTTCTATATAGTATCACGTATCTCTTTTAAAAATGCTCATCCATCTTTTATTAGTAGGTCATTGATCCTTGGGAAGGAACCAAGTTTGTGGGTTTAATATATATATATATATTTATATCTATACATAAATATAATTTTTTATCCACCAACAAGCATCCTTTATTTATTTCTATATGTATAATATATTATTGCCCCTTTAACATCGGTAAATGTTTAGGAAAATAACCATTTGTTGAGTATACTCAAATAAATTTGAGTATATATAAGTGACCACATATATGACTAGCATAGAATTTTAAATGTCTCTTTGATAACTAAGGTATCTCTCTCCTTTGTAAGTGTAAGGGTGTCCCCTTAACTCGAGTCTGAGAACTTACTTTGGCGAGGAAACTCAACTGCTTAACGATATCAATATCTATCAAACATACACTCACAATGAAATTATTATTATAGTCCCCAACGCTTTATTTGCTTGAACACCATTTTCCCCCTAGTGGATTCGTCCCCAATCACCGTTTTAGTCGCACACGCTTTCAGTCTCCAAGCAATATTAATTTCATCTACAATTTGATGACGCTAGGATAGTACTTACAGTGTTTTTACTTACACTGTCATTTCCAGTTGTGCTCTGAGGGGATGTTATAGTCTCCATCTGCCTTATGCTCTTGTTTGAAGGAAGTCTTAGCTTGAGTCGATCATTCCTCAGTTATCTTGTCTTTACATGTCGATCATTCCCAATATAGTTATTGGTTCGTGCACATCCTGATCGTTTGAGTTCTTCCAAATTATCCAGCGTTGTTGTGTACCTTGTGTTGGTTGATGGAGGATTCCTTAATTCCCTCCTTCCAGCAAATTCCATTCCATAGACTTCAGTTCATTTATTCTAGAATAGGAGTCTAGAGTCCATTGAGTTCCTTGAGACTTGCAGTCATCAGTGGTAGGTTCTCTCGCCATCGACAGTTTTGGGAATACATCAATGTCCCCTGATCGATGGATTCTTTCAAGTGTTCAACCTCAATACATCTATTCACACTTGTTCAATTGCACTATGTAACTTGATTCCCATTATCATTATCTGTGGGATATCTTGCATTTGTTAATGGCATACATCAATGACCGATAATCAGACGATGGTCCATAATGTTTGACCTTGACACCTTTATTCACATGATGGGACATGTACTAGTAGCGGTTTGTGTAGAAGACCTCCAAGCTTGGTGGCATTCCATATATGTTACCTCCTTGATCGTGCAAGTATTCATGATATGTCAGCTTGCATGCCCAAATTCCTATGTTCTATCAGATATCTTCATTTAGTATGGATATCTTATTTCACTGTGTATTGTACGTGGCAATGACCACATGTCACATATGTCTATTATTCCTATTCATGGTCATTGTACTATTATGTATCCGGGACTGCTATACTTCATATTTGCAGTCACATGCTAAGATATATCATTGTATTGTACTGATGAGTGGCTGATTTCTCCACCCGGGTCTTCATTACTCCACTTCTAGGATTGGTATAATGTATTTTGACCATCGTGTTACCCCTATGACCTCACACATTAGGGGTCATATCTTATAGCTTATTTTACCACACTTGGTAGATCATGTCTTTATGGCCTTCCCTGTCCCTATGCAAACCCTTTGGACCGCCTTTGCTCAAAATAAACTTTGATGTTCCAAGAAATACCTTTAAAAATCCCTAATTAATGTTATACGTGGGTCGCAAGCTTACATCCTGCATGTACATGGAGCTTGTCCCACTATGACCCACATACATCAAGAAATGCGCCCAAAAAGAAAATATTTTGGACTTTTCCACAATGAGTCACGAATAACTTGACTATTGGCCTTCCATATTCCTAGAAACACTTCAACTCGACCCTTCACTTCCTATTGAAGGGCTATATATTGAGCCTCTTGGATGCATTGAAAGAGGAGAACTTGTGAGAGCAAAGAGACTATAGCGGATTTGTGCCCCATTCATACATGCTTGAGTCTGCATCCCTTTGTTATTTTGAGCAACCATTGATGCTCTTCCCAGGATTTCCAGTGTATTGTGAGATTGCCATTGATTTGGAGGATTGAAGTGGTGGAGGCCTAGGTGGAGGACTCGGTCTCTCGATTTCGACGAGGTGTCGACAGAGGTTGTTACTTGTATCTCTGTTTATAACTAATAGAAACATCCATTTCTCATCCATTGTATGTGTGTAACTATGAATGTTCTTTATCCATGGATGTAGTTGCTTCAATTTATACATACATGTTTTATATATGCTAGAGTAGGTCTAACACTTAATATCTATCATGCTTGTCTATTTTGTCGTTGTTGAGAATGGAATGAAGGTGCAAGTGTGGTTGGAAATCTCAATGGGGATCTACTACACCCGTCCAAAATAAGGTATGTCTTCTATCCCTCAGTGTTAGCTTTGTTTATCTCTATTGCATATGGAAATGGATTGATTTATGGTGTCATACAGTATGTTGTGATCTACCCCAAGCCATGGGAAGTTTTCTCTGTAACAACCATATTTCATGAAATATATTCACATGAATGCTTCAATGTAATTTCAATGTGTTCTCATGTTTTATGTTTTGCCATAACCCCATTCATATTTTATGTATCCCCATTTTCATATATCATGAAAAAATTATGCTACCCTTTATTCATATGCCATGAAAAATTATGCAACTCCATATTTATATTTAAATAATCATAGCATGCACTTTCATGAGATTTACTATATGCCAATAAAAGACAAACTATAAAATATGCTTTAAACATGTTATACCATAACATCATTCCTAACTCCAAGAATATAGATCTTTAATTTACTATAATGAAACTTATTCAAAACATTTAGATCTAATTTATAAAAGCATATAACAATTACAATATAAAAACTTATCTTCTATAGTTTCTTGTGGGCTCCCTCTTGATCTTTGCTTCCTTGTGGAGATTACTGGAGTCCCTCGGTATTGATCTTCTTGCTTCACGAAAAATTACTGCATCTTTATCTTGCAAATATGGATCCATACATGGGGAAACTGGATTCCATGCAACCTGGAGTGAATGCTTTTTTATTCCAAAGGAAATACTCCTTTCGGTGTCCATCATGATTTTTGTAGGATGATTTATTAATCCTAAGAGGATATTATTATACCAAAAAAACATTGGATAAGGATAATATTCAATCCACAAATCCATGAGTCATTCAAACAATTCGTCTAGTTTGGAAAACTAACCATAACAAAAAATTATGAAATTTTCATCTTCAAATACTTGACCGTATCTCCCAAACTGTTGTGAATTTTTGAAATCCGCTACATCTAATTGTTAACGGGTCCATTTGGGAAGTGGGTTTTTAAAGGTTTTGATTGATTCCTCACGGTTTGATCGAAAATTCTCCACGAAATTTATCTCCTAGAATAGTGACGGGAATGGTGCATATTGACTTGCTCTGGATTCACCCTACATTGGATGAAGGCTCCTTAATAATTGAGGTCACGTAGGAATCTAGGTCATGCTCCTCAAGAATATTTAACACCCTTTCCTTCCATATGATGAAATTGGAAGTACCCTGAAGGCGGTATTTCGGTCGCACATAGATCGATGTCATGGCTCTTGAACTTTGCTCAACTCCCCAAGATCATGTAGGCTTCTAGTTGCTTGCACAAACTCGACTCCTTCACTTCTTGAGATCTAATACCATGTTGGTGTTTTGAGCAATAATTAAGATATTCAAACTTTGAAACTTTTCATAACAAAATTTTGAATACTTGATATACTGAATGCTTAAAACATTGAATCAATTCATCTACATGAGACAAGATATACCCTAGGAAAACCCTCTTAATACATATGATGGAAAAACCCAACAACTATTTATGAGTATATTAGATATATTTTCTTAGAATGGTTTACATCACAATAGAATATTGCCCGATAAGAGAGAACACGTGGCAATGGAGAATAATAATCAGTTGTAATCACTGTAATACTTTCCATATGCCTAGCATATTAATAACAATCAAAATACACGTTTGTGCAAACAAGGGTGAATGGTTGCATGCCATTTATGCATTATAGTTTCGAATTTCCTTATTGGAATAATCAATCCATGTCTTGAAATCTTCTTCATGCACAACTAGTCTGCCATACCTTCAATCATGGACATTGACTGAAAGTTAATTGATTTGGAATGAACTTAATCTCTAACTGAATATTAATCACTTACTTAATGTGCTAACATAAGTGTTATGGTGCTTAACTTGAGTGTTTTCTTTGCAAAATTTTTTATTTATTTACTATTATTAACTTTGTATGGACTACTATAAGTTTCTTAATTACTTAATTGAATGCATACATTAATATTCCAAATGATTCTTTAACTAAAGCATTGATTGAGGCATTCATATTTAACTAAAGCTTACTAATTCAAGTTCATTGTGTCATCTGTGTGGGCAATTCAAAATATCTTTCTCTTTATTGCATATCTCGTTATCTTTACCACATGGTCTATGTGTTAACATTAATCATATATCATATCATATTATACTCAGAAGAGTTATCACATGCTATGATCATATTATATTACCCCGATCCATATAGTCATATGCTAAAGTAATTCACTCTATAGGTGATCATTCTCTAGAGGAGACTTAATAGATTTATCCCTCTAGAATTACCATGGTTAGTAATATATCACATAACATCCATGCTTCAACATGCAAACCATTTTACCTCTATAACCAAAGGCCCACCTCAATGGGTATCCATTCTTTGGATGACCGCATGAGAATTATAACTTGATATCACTCACAAGCTCACCTCTAAATACGGAGGTATATCTCATAGGGTACCATCTATGAGAATCATTGAGTTGATATAACTCACAAGTCCATAGTCTTGATATCACTCATAAGACTTTACAATACAACACCACCACCTCAATCATATGAGGATATCTATATAGGACTTGATATAACTCACAAGTCCAGAGAATGACTCTTGATGTTGTACAGAAATGGGCTTACCATCTCTAAGGGTCTAAGAGTTGTTGGATAAAACATGATTAGACTTTATGGGCGGGACCACAAAAAGTCTTTCAGATAGGGGGATGTAACCCTTATTATTAAAATTGAAACCTTTTTTTAAGTTCTTTCCTCTATTTCTTTTATTTCATATCGTTACATTTTGGTATCGAATACACCCACTGGAGAGATATCTGAATTGTTTGAAGGTTTTGAGGAATAAACCTATAGAGGTGTTTGACCTAAAACATCCCTCTAAGATTGAGAGGAAAGTGATAACATGCTAGAAATAAGGGCCTCCAAGCAAAAAGAAACACCATTCGTTATAGGGTTTTGAGGGAAAGAATCTGAAGAAGGCAGCCGTGGATTCTCAACAGAAAAGTTAGAACCTTATGGTAAAGAAAGTGTTGCATCCCTATCATATAAAATAGGCAGAAGTGGGGATAAAGATGTAGCAGGATGGCATGGGGAAGGATTAATCACATTAGGGTTCTACAAGGGTTCCATAATATTTAAATTAGAAGAAGGGTAAAATGGAGGAACCACAATCCACACTTATCCCCCTTTGAATATCCAACGCATTCAGAACAAGGAATTTCCCATATTTCCAACACCTATATCAGACCCCAATTCACCATTCAAATAGTTTTTATCATATTCCTCTTCAATCAAAATGATAAAATTTAATTTCTCCTTAGAAGCTCCTTCATAAAATTTAGGAGAATCATTTAGAGGCATACCTTCAATAGCGTCCACATTTTGATAAATAGCAAGTGATAGCGACCGATAATGTGGACCAAGGTTAGGATCACCATGAGCCCTCAATGGAGCACCATCCTCACTACCTAAATCCTCGTCAAAGTCCTCATATTCCTATCCATATAGTAAATGAGGGAAATTTTCTTTAAGGTGACCAGTGCCTCTATAAAAATGGCTTCTGAATGGAATATGAAGGTAATCAAACAACTATTTGAATGCTTTCACCCCCCAGATAATTTCATCTTCATTAGGTAACCCCCTCGAAATGTCGAACTCCACCATGGACAGAGGTCATCCTCTTATCAACCTTAAAGAGCATTTTTTGCTCCAGTTTTATAAACTTCCCTAAAAAAATTCTAAACCCTAAAAAACATTATTCGACCACAACTCAATCGGGAATCCCGACAACAACATAAGCCATAAATGCTTCTTGGTCACTTTTTCCTTCTAAGGATTGAAAGCAGTATGTCCACATTTTAATACGAGTAACCCTTCTTTCATGAGCCATATTCTATTCAACACCTTCAGAACATCTTCCTCCTTAATAAATAAGAAGCAAAAACAACAATTCTTCATAATATTAATCTGCGACGAGTAATCAGATTCTAACCTTTAGTTTGAGAAAACCCAATCCCTCAATTCTAAACGAATAACCTCAGCAGATTCCAGACGACCCACTACAACATAACAAGAGAAGGTTGCAACCCAGTCCATATGCACATATTAACCTAATACATATTGCCCAATGTTGGCTTTCACCCTCCGCCACGCTCTAACCTTGGCCCTTGTCAATAAGGACCTCTTTTGCTAAAAACCACCATCTCTTGAACCAATAAAACCACCTTTTGACCCAAATCTACACTCACAAAAAATTTCTTTGAATCACCCTCCAAACCCTTAATACCACCAAAAACAAGAAAAAGGTAAAGAAACCCTACTTTTGGGAGAGAAATCAGAACAAAGGGCGTTGGAAATAGCCTCTAACCTACCCATATGTGAAGGAGAAGACACCTTTTTCTAAATCGGACAACCAAACCCTCAATACCACGAAAACAAGAAAAGGGTAAAGAAACCTAAGAAAGAAATCAAAACAAAGGGCATTGGAAATAGCCTCTAACCTACCCATATGTGAAGGAGAAGACACCTTTTTCTACATTGGGCAATAAGGGCCATGTGAATTAAGATGAGGACATCGGTTAAATTAATAATAAAACTCCAAAAAGCCAAAGAGAGTAAGAAAAAAGATAAAAAATATCACCTTTGACCACATCAAATAGGGTCACATCATTGAAAAAGACCCACAAACTTACCAAAACTACCACCACAAAAACCTAAAAATCATGTCAAACAAAAAAAATCCACTACAATTAAAAAAAAACATATATATTAAAAATTCCCACATTTTTAGACTTAACTCCAAATTGTAGTCACAAAAAAACCTAGCTAGTGTTTGGAGAGATTGGAGATCCATGCACAAAGCACCATGCATTGATGTGGTTGTTATCATTGTCATGTGACTATGATTTGAAATCTTTCTTATTATATATAAGAAACATTATTCAATATTATTTTTTTATTGATATTATAAAAAATAAAATAAGGAGAAGTTTTAAACTTGGACCATTTTGCTGGTTGGACGAGCTAGGTTCTCTTATTTAAATATTATTTTTAAAATAAAAAAACCAAACAAATTTATTACTGAATTTCATCCCAATTTATTATCAAGTAAAAGCAAAATGGTAAATTTTATTTTTTGTATCTTATCAAAATTAATATCATGTGAGTTATTGAATTCTTAAAATAATGTTTTTAATTTCCTATTATTAATATTCTCATTCTTGTTTTACTCTCTTTTTTATCCTAAACCATTATCATTTTATAATAATAAATAATCTATTTTTAAGGTCACCACCAAGCGAGACACCAAATTGGTGTATGAGACCTCCTAGAGGTGTACATACACTACACTACCCCCTCTGGATTTGAACCCGTGACCTCCTAAGAGGAAACACATGCTCTTAACCATTAGGCCCACTCATGCTATATATATCATATAATTAAAAAAAATATTGAAATTTATTTGAATATATATATATAAAGCGGACCTAATGGTTAAGAGCATGTGTTTCCTCTTAGGAGGTCACAGGTTCAAATCCAGAGGGGGTAGTGTATGTACACCTCTGTAGAATTTAGCAGGGGGTCTCATACACCAAATTGGTGTCTCCCTTGGCGGTGACCTTAAAAATAGATTATTATTATTATTATTATTAAAAGGTGGTTTATCATAAAAGCCCATTTTACACCATAGCTAAGTCTAATCAAAGCAACAACCCACAAACAAGTATATTATATTATATTTATATCTTAAATTTTAATAATAAAATTATTTTTTAATTTAACATATTTATATGTAATTTTGAATTAATTTTATTTTTATCATATTTTTTATTAATAATATTATATTTATATTTCCATTATCAAAATTTGTTATATAATTTTTATTTTCATATAAAAAAATCTTTTTAAAATAAACCAATCATATTTTTTTGAAAAGCTAATTTTAATTATAAAAATAGAATCAAATTACCCAAAAACTTACTATACAATTTTAATAACCTATACTATTTTGGGAAAAATCAATTTTAATAACCTATACTATTTTGGGAAAAATCAACCACTTCCATTTTTAATATCTAATTTTTCTCTAATAGTTTATTCTTTTAATAAATTTAATTAAATTTATATTATTTCCAACACTATTTTGGAAAAATCAACCACTATCATTTTTAATATCTAATTTTTCTCATTTAAATTAAAATTTTATTTTTTTAATAAATTTAATTAAATTAATATTATTTAATTCAAAATATCTCATTCTCATTATAATTAATTATGAACATTCAGTTTTAAAATCTGGAGAAAAATTAAAACTATTAATTTACTATCACAAATGTAAGTAAATCAGCATAGATCCATTAAAATCAAGCAAGAAAGGGTCAAATTTCTGGAACTCTAAACCCTTTTTTTAAAGAGAGAAAATGTAAACAGAAAGTTTATGGTTTTAAGGTGTACTCTTATATATTTATTGAACTCAAAATATCTTACTCTCATTAAAATCTATAAAAAAAATAAAACTATTAATTTACTATAACAAATATAAGTAAATCGTCGTGGGCACAGCAAGTGGTAAAGTGGAATTGTTTGTAAATGAAAGGTCTCACGTTCAAATCCCCCAAATTTATCCGTTCGCCATGGTTTGGGCCCTGTGGTTGCACCTAGGGTTATAGTGGTAGAAAAAAAACAAATGTAAGTAAATCAGCATAGATCCATTAAAATCAAACAAAGAATAATCAAATCTCTAACATTTTATAACCTTTTTTATTTATTTTTATAAAGAACACGTGTCGGCTTTAAGATGAGCACAAAAAAAACCTACACATCTATTAATAACACAGGCTGTAGATTGATATAAAATGGATTTACCTTTCAGATGGACCTCCAAAACTATATAAATGAGACCGTGCAACGGTATATGTTGTGATAGAGTACACATACAGCTCTGTTACGGGTGATTGAGTACGAGTTTTTGTTCATGGTTAGTGTTAAAACCAGGGTTATGTTCTTTGGAAATTCGATCCAGGGCTGAGGGTTATGTTCTTTGGAAATTCGATCCAGGGCTGAGGATGTCTGTTTTGGGGGCAAATTGAATAGTAAATTTTCTCTATTAGTAAAAGAATTGCAATTCATTTTTTTGGAAGCTAACTTTCAGAGTTACCTAATTATAAAGGATTCGGATTTATTGCAAACTCTTTCGATAATGATGCA